>SNQJ01S0053284.1:0-45381 GCA_010110895.2 Picea sitchensis
GTTGGATTTACTTCACACACACCTAATTTTTATTTTTCCTAAGGTTTTTTCTTGTTTATTAGTCATAATTAGTCATTATCTAGTCTCCTATATTTTAGGGGAGAATAGTCCACTTGGAGAATATTCTCTTTCAGTTGACACTTCAGTTTGACTAGTTGGGTTGATTTTAGATGTTGCATTGGTTTGTCACCATGCAACATTGGGATCATCACCAACTCACTACTATTTGTTCAGTCAATTAACTAAAGACTAGTTGACTACTTAACTTAGCTAGGTGGCAGTTCACTTCAGTAACTGCCTGAGAGACTAGACTAGGTGGAAGTTTACTCTTGTAACTGCTGGTGTGTGTCCAGATCAATCTATACCACCACTATGGCTCATTAGTTACTCATGTATCCTATATCTATTGTAAATTATTCACTCTTTAAGTGTGGAATACGGTTAATGAGAAATTTTCAATTCTTTCTCTCTTGCTTCTTCTTTCTCAATTTATCTCTGCAAATTTGTGTAGTATTTTCTAGCTAGATCTATTATGTGCAGGTTCAAAACATTTACATGGTATCAGAGTTGATGTACTATTAAGCAAAATCTACACAAAATCATTTTTTGCAGGTACAAAATATTGAAAAGACAACAAAAAGATGGATTATTCACCGGAAATACTTCTCACGCCTCATAACTATTTGGAATAAAAGCCAAAAATTTTGCTTCATATTAGATGCAGAGGCTTGTACCAAATTACTATGGCAATGGAAGTAGAGCCTGATTTCATAGATGAGAAAAATGACTTTCTCAATATACAAGATATGGTCATAGGAAGTATCGGCATGTCTATTTCTCCCGAACTTTTCCATCAAGTATATGAAAAAACACAATGATCAACTCCAGATGAATTATGGACCAGATTGGAGGTTCTATTTGGGAATAAATAATATTGTGAAGATTTCATGCAGGAGGTTGAACAGATAGAGCTGGAAGAGAAGCCATCAGAAGATCAAGCCTCTTATTATGAAGAGTCTTCTACAAAAGTCTTTGTAGAAATTTGTATTCCATTAATTGAATATGATGTCTACTCCATTTTAGATTTGTTTTCTGAATATCATGTGGAAGATATATGGCATGCATCTCAGGATTCACATGCATACACTTTTGCATGCATCTCAAGAGTCAAAAAGGGAGCCGTGCACATCAGACACCATTATGATATTTTCTGAGAAAAAGTTGCAGAAACAAATTGGATATTTGAATTCCTCTCGGGAAAATATCCAATTTCAAAAACAAATCATCCAAAACGGAGTCCGGAAAGTGAAGTTATGATCGTTTTAAAATCAACAAAATTTCAACATTTTTCTGGAAACGGCCGTACGGTTTTCAAAATTTCATCCAAAATTTATTTGGATATTATTCATTACAAGAATATAAAGTGGATATGTGTGGAAATATCAATGATGCATATACTTCATCATATCCATGCAAACATCTACATCTTCAACAAAATATTCAAAGCCCACAAACTTGCATAGTTGCGAGGTCTTCTTGGACTGAAGGACATGGTTGTTTAGCAACTGTTTTTTTGTTCCTTCTCATTTTTTATGTTATGCATTGTAATTTGAGGGGGGGTTTTGTTCCCATGAGGTTTTCCCTCTTTCCTCGTTTAGTTCAATGTATCTTTTGTATTTGGGTACCTAACATGGCCTCGTAGCCGGGAACCATTCTTTATTTTCACCATAGTGATGTTCAGGGGGGGTGTTGGACTTACTTCACACACACCTAGGATTTATTTTTCCTAAGGTTTATCCTTTTTTATTAGTCATAATTAGTCATTATCGAGTCTCCTATATTTTAGGGGAGAATATTCCACCTGGAGAATATTCTCTTTCAGTTGACACTTCAGTTTGACTAGTTGAGTTGAGTTTAGATGTTGCATTGGTTTTGTCACCATGAAACATTGGGATCATCAACAAGTCACTACTCTTTGTTTAGTCAATTAACTGAAGACTAGTTGACTAGTTAACTCGGCTAGGTGGCAGTTCACTCCCGTAACTGCCTGAGAGACTAGACTAGGTGGCAATTTACTCTTGTAACTGCTGGTGTGTGTCCAGATCAATCTAGACCACCACTATGTCTCATTAGTTACTCATGTATCCTATATCTATTGTAAATTATTCACTCTTTAAGTGTGGAATACGGTTAATGAGAATTCTTCAATTCTTTCTCTCTTGCTTCTTCTTTCTCAATTTATCTCTGCAAATTTGTGTAGTATTTTCTAGCTAGATCTATTCTGTGCAGGTTCAACACATTTACAGTTTCTAGGTATTGTAGCTACAAAACTACAGTGCTAGACAAGTATTATTGCCAAAATTCCTAGGATAGATACAATTGTAAATAAACCCATGGAAGAATTACTTGATTACAACTCATGAATGCTTATGATAGAGAGTTTAATGAAGCAAGTTAAAAATAATAATTATTCATGACAAGAACTCATATTAATTACACAGTAATACCCAATACATGATTTCATACATTCTCATTCAATAGTAAATTAGACAAGCACATAGTGGAAACTTATCTGATATAAATGAACCATCGATTGCACGCAAACCTATGACTTTCCTCCCAACCTTAGACTCTTCTACCCACAAACTTACAACATGTAACCCCCAAGTTGGGGTGTAAAATCCACTTGGGAAAGGAAATCCTATCCAAGTAAGGTCTCTCAGCAGCAATAATATTTCCAATTTAGGTTCCAAGTTCAACAAATAGTCTATAGTTTCTAATTTCCCCACATGCTTTCCACACCCAGGAAGTGTGCCCCTATGGTTTCCCCACTTCCCTTCCAGGCTTCAGCAACAAGTCAGACAAGAAGATTCAAATTTTTGTAACTGCAACTTGGCACCTTTGGGAATCAAATTCCCCGCAATTCACTCACCTAGAATTAAATTTCAATTAGGGTTTGGCCTAGGGGTATTACATTCCCCTCCCCCTTATTTATGCACTTTCCTTAGTGGAATATATACATATGTACAAACAAAAGTTAAAAAATTTACAAAAAAGATGCAGGTATTATGTCTGCATAGCATCTTTGTGTTCCCAGGTTGCTTCTTCAGGTCTGTACTAGGTCCATTGGACCTTTACCATATTTATGACTCGATTCCGGAGTTGTTTGGCTTTCCAGTCCAAAATGCATACTAGTTGTACCTGGAATTATCCCTATGGATCTACTTGAATCACATTCCAATCAATGACATGATTAGTATCAATTACATACTTTTTAAGTAAGGATACATGAAAAACATTATTAATTCGCATGGATGTTGGAAATGCAAGAATATAATCTATAGGATTAATCCTTTTCATAACTTCGAATGGTCCACAATATCGTGTTTCTAGTTTTGAGAACCTTCCCAACCTTAGGGAACTTCACCTTGATTTTACTTTCAAAAATAGATGGTCACCTACTGAAAATTCTCTAGGGGTTCTATGCTTATATGCATAACTTTTTTTCTTGTCATGGGAAGCCTTCAAGTTTCGTTTTATATTCATTATTTGATCCTCCATATCCTTGAGTAAATCTGGTCCAACTACTATCCTATCAGTTGGATTGTCCCATCTTTCTCGTGTACTAAATTTCCTTCCATAAAGTGCCTCAAACATACTCATATTTATAGATTATGGGCATCCATTGTTATAACCAAATTCAACTAGGTGTAAATAATCCTCCGACTTTGAAGGATTGTCCATGACATACATTCTTAGCATGTCTTCTATTATCTGGTTGAATCTCTCTTTTTGTCCATCTAACTGAGGATGGTAAACTATACGGAAATTAAAATCTATTCCAAATATTTTGAACAACCCCTTCCAAAAAATTGAGGTGAACTTGGGATCTCTATCAGATACGATCGTTTTTGGTATCCCATGAAGTCTAGTTATTTCCTTCAAGTAGATATAAAAAATGTTGGCTTCCTTGTGAGTTATCTTCATAGGAATAAAATGGGCATCTTTGGTGAGCTTGTCCACAAATATCATAATTGAGTCATGTTGTTTGGCTATCTTAGGTAGTTTAGTAATGACTTCCATGGTTACCACTTCCCATTTCCACTCAGGAATGAGAAAAGGTTGTAGTAAATCAACTGGGTGTCTGTGCTCAACCTTGACCTTTTGACATTCAAGAAACTTGGCAACAAAATATGCAACTTCCTTTTTCATACGTGGCCAATAATATAGCTTTTTGACAGTTTCAATTGTATTTTGGTAGCTTGGGTGTCTAATATAAGGCACCTTATGCATTTTTAATAAGATAAGGTTTTTCAAGTCTTGATTATATGGCACATAAATTATGTCCTTGTACATAAGAATTCCTTCTTCACTCAGCTCATAATTCTCAATTTTATGCTGCATTTTTCCTTGATGTAGCTTTCTTTTCATTTCCTCATACCTCTGATATGAATTTGCAGCCTCTAAAATTTTGTTTTGTAAGTCATATCTGCACATGTTCATGGTTGAAGCATCTATTTCATGTTCTCTTCTGTTGAGTTCATCGGTGACCTTGTTCTATTTACCTTTGATGTGTTTAATATCAAATTCGTATTCGCTGAGGAATTCTAACCATCTTCTTTTCCTGGCGTTCAAGGTTGGTTGTCCAAATAAGTATTTTAGTTTGATGTGATATGTTCTCAACTCAAATATCCTACCCATAAGGCATTGCCTCCACATTTTTAGGGAATGAACAATAGTTTCCAACTCTAAATAATGAGTGGCATACAAATTCTCATGTTCCTTTAGCTTGCTTGATTCATAGCACACCACATGACCATTCTGAATAAGGACCCCACTAAGCCATTCTTTGCATGCATCGGTGCATACAACAAAATATTCATTGGGATCACAAATTTTCAGAATAGGTTCTCTTGTCAGTAAGCTTTTCAAATGTTGAAATATTCTTTCGCATTCGAGTGTCCACTCAAATTTCACACCTTTCTTCTGTAGAGATGTGATTGGGTGTGAAATTTAGGAAAATCCTTCAATGAACCTCCTATAATAACCTACAAGTCCCATGAAGGACCTCACCTCATAGATATTTCTTGGTGTTGGAAATTATGTGATGGATTTTATCTTTTCAAGATCTAAAACTATACCTTCCTCTGATATGATATGGCCTAAGTAATGAATCTACCTCTCGTAGAAAGTGCATTTAATTAACTTATCATATAGTTGATGTTCTCTCAACACTTGCAACACCGTCCTCACGTGTTGTTCATGTTCTTCTTCAGATTTGGAATAAACAAGGATGTCATCTAGAAAGACAATGACAAACTTGTCCAAGTATTCTCTGAAAATACCATTCATTAAACACATGAAAATAGTTGGTGCATTTGACAATCCAAATGGCACCACTATGAACTTGTAGTGGGCATATCTTGTTTTGAAAGAAGTCTTACTAATGTCCTCTTACTTAATCCTAACTTGGTGATATTTGGATCTAATATCAATCTTGGAAAATACCTTTTCATCTCCCAATTGATCAAAGAGGTCATCTACCCTCGACATAGGATATTTGTTATTTATAGTTACCTTGTTTAGCTACCTAAAATCAATGTAAAATCTCAAGGTTCCATCCTTATTTTTCACAAATAACACTTGTGCACCCCAAGGTAACACACTTGGCCATAGATATCATTTATTCAATAGTTCTTCAAGCTGCATTTGTAACTCCTTCAACTCAGGTATGCTCATTATGTAAGGAGTCTTGGATACATGGGTTCCTCCATGAATTAAATTAATTGAAAAATCAATATCCCTTTTGGGTGGTAATCCAGGAATTTCTCCAAACACCTCTTCAAATTATTTTAGAACTACATTGTCCTCAATGTTGGGAACCTTGTCCTTAGGATTTTCCTCCATATGTGCTGCAAATAGTTGACATCCCTTTCTAAAAATTTTCTTCAGTTGTAGGGTTGAAACTTCTCTAATAGTCACAACTCTTGGGATCCCATGTACTTTTCTCAAGTTTCCTTCCTCATCTAAGCAAGTAAAGGCTTTGTTGTAATAGTCCAAAATAGCATGGTGCTTTTCCAACCAATCCATACCAACGAGACATTCATATGGTCCCAAAGGTATGATATTCAGATCTTCTTTGGTACTTATCCCATTTATATCCATTGGGAATGCCTTAACCATTTCATTAATCTTCCTTTTAGTCTCGGTAGCTAGTTGTACCAACCAAGGTTTTCCAAGGTTTTTTTTTGGAAAATGAAACCTTTCTAACATATTAGGATCTAGATAACTATGAATAGCTCCTGAATCAATGAAAATAACAATAGGTTGGTTGTTGATATTACCTTTTACTTAAATCATGTGAGATTGAAATTCAACTGTCTTGTTTTCCAGGGCTGCATAAATTCTTGGTATATCCTTTCCCATATCTTCAACTATTTCAACTTATTGTACATTTTTAATAACCTCTACTTTTTCATCTCTGAGAGGAAATTCTTGGTACATATGGTCTCCATTACAACCCCAACACTTTATGGGTTGTTGTCTTGGTATTTTCCCCATGGTTTCAACCATCCTAGGCTCTTTGGAAATTGGTTGCCTTTGAGTATTTTTTCTGAAAAATGGGGGTTTGTTTTCCTTCTTCCTCTGCTCCATCTTGTTTTTCTCTTTGTCATATCAAGCCTTTTGCAAAGTTGTTCTTCCTTTATGTTGATCATAGCAACATTTATCTATTATTATGGCCTCTTCCAGTGTCTTGGGATCATCATATTGTAGTTTATCACTCATGAATGATGGCATCCCACTTAAATATCTTTAAATCTTAACGTTTTCATCTTTGATAAAAAGGCACATATTTCATAAGTTCTAAAAATATTCTCTCATACTCGTCTATAGTCATGCTCCCAAGCTTGAGTTCAAAGAAATCTTTAATTTTCCTATCATAGTAGTGTTTGGTTAAATATTTCTTTTTAAAATATCTCTTAAAATCCTCCCAAGTAACATTCTTCTCATCAATGTTTTGCACTTGTACAAAATAATCCCACCACATTAATGCTTTCCCTTTAAGCTCATAAATTGTTATTCTCCCTTCTTCCTAAGAGATGTAGTTATCTAGCTGAAAGTATTTCCTCATTCCCAACATCCAAGTCTCAACATCCTCATCCTTTTTTTTATCACCGTCAAAAGTAGGGGGGTCGATCTTATTCATTTCTTCTTTTAGCTCATCTTCCCAAGTTTTCATCTTATGTTTCTTAATAGGGGATGGGATTGAGCTATTGTGTAGCCTCCTAGATGAATGTTTAGTCGAGCATTGATGGTGTTTATCATCACCCCTTGTCTCGCTTCTTATGTCACAAGAATTCTATTCCCTTCCCTTTCTAGACTATGACTCTTTATCCATTTTCCTCTCTATTTTGTTTAGGCTTCACAATATATTAATGTTGAAATCATCTTGTTTTTCTTTGTATTTCCTAAGCCTCTCATTATCTAATACTTTGAACATCTTGTTGCATATTCTTGATGGTTTCCATAAAATTTATGCTCCCCCCCTTACCTTCGTCATGTCCATTGGATTTTGTTTTTTCAATACTCATGTCAATCCTCCGTCCCCTGATTTCCTCCTCATGGATAGAAATACTTTGTGTCTCTTCCATGTCTTCCATGATGTTGGTCTCTGTTTCGGTCTATATATTATGTATTATGCAAAATGTGAAGATAGTAATATTTGTTAGACAAAAATAATATACAACAACTTTTTTATTACTAACCATTCTTAATTTTAATACATATGCCCTATAACTGGTTTCTGGCCCATCCAGGCCTAGTGTTGAAATTCAGCTCTGATACCACTTCGTAAAAACAAATTATTTTCCTCAACTACCTCAAAACCTATTCTAAAGGTCACTGTCAAATTTTTTTCATCGAGATCTTTCCAAGGACTATAATTTTGTCCAAAACCGATCCCTGGAATGAAAGTTATGGATCCTTAAATTTCTTAGGTATTTTCCATTACAATTCCATGTGGCACCCACATGGCTCCACTTCACCCATATTCATCCAATGTGGCACTACCATGTCATGAAATGTCACCCTTGTGAGGTCATGGTAACTGACTTAGGCTTTTTCGTGGCACTTTCCACCTCATCCACCTGACCCTCGGCTCATCGGGTCTTGGAATCGTGTCCCTTCTCATATTGCATAACCCTTGAAAGGCCTAGTCCTACATGAGTTAGAGCCAAGGGTACAATGTACCATCATATGGTGCCACTTTTCCATTGTGCCTTGGTTGAGTGATGTCATTCAACATAATTCTAGTTCATCAGACCATCAACCAACTAAAAGTGTTGATTTAACCTTATTCCTCAGTGACCAATATTGTATCCATTGGCACCCTGTGCACATGGCCCTATCACACACCACCATACGTCAATCCCTAGAATCATGACATGTCATCAGGCACCAGATACCAGACCCTCTATATTCTCCTGACATCAAAACTATTCAATAGTCTGGGGTCCGATTGACTTGTTTTGACTTAGATCAATCATGGTGTGACACGTGTCCACTGAAAGACCAGGCACCGGATTTCCCAGAATATCTAGGTAACAAAAATCATCGATGGTCTAGAGGTTGATTAAATCCCATTGAATCATATCAACAGTGGATTTTTATCTCCTTATATCCGATGGTCATGATCCAACGAGATTATGCCAAGGCTATCCATCCTTCGTTGGACCCACTTCTAAATCATTAGTGAATCCCCTACTACCACGTGGTATGAAACATGGTGAGACACATGGCATGACGTGTGCCATGACACGTGGAACCCATTTTTCCCATTGATCCTTGTCCAATATTTTCAAAACCATGTGACATGTGGCACCACCATGGGGTGAAACATGGCCTTCCTTTGTCGTGACATGTGTACCACTCACTCGGTTCCACGTGGATGAACCACGTCTTGACACATAGCCTTGGAAATCAGATATTGGGACTTTCTTGACGTGGTTTAACTTTTTATACTCCCGATATCTGATGTCTCGGTGATTATGAGATGGTTTATTAAGTTAATCTCAAGATTAACAACTACCGAACTTACACACAAGTTATACAACTGAGATTTATCAGTTGGTATATCTGATGTTCATCGTTTAAAGGTGCCAACACATGGTTTTGGGTATAAATCAGCCCCACATGTGACTCGTGGTCGAATTATTCTTCACCACATAACATCCTTGGTCATGTTGTCTACCTATGTGGCTTCCATGTCACGCGTGACGCCACCTTCTTGTGCATGACTACACATAATAAAGGGATTTGGAACCCTATGTGGGAACCCTTTCCACCCAGCCCTGGTCCACTGACCCTTGCCAAACACTTTGAGGTTGGAAAAACTTATGGAGTCCAAGATCCGATTGACCCTGCTTGACCAATATCAATGGTCAAGATTTATGCTCGGAGTCTTCCCTTCATGTCTCGGTACTATGGCCTACTTAGAATGTTATACCCTAAATCTCATTTAGAAATCAATCTAATGACATATATTTCTCCCCAAATACTTCCCGATAGATCCAACGGTTTACAACAACCTAGATCCTCAACAAATCATCGTACTTGAGGACCCTGATTAATGGTCAGGATATTTCAATACACCTCCAAGGAATCCAAATGTTGGCAAGGACCCTAATAAATAACATTCTTTGGAGTGCAATGGACTCAGATCAATGACCAGGATTAACTCGTTGTGCCGAGATCCACGTTTATGGTTTCTACTGAGGAAAACATGGTTTTTTTTTTAGGTTTATTCAGTCCAAAAATGGACTTCAACAAAAATGGTTTTCACTCTAAGGTTTTTCAAATATTATCCAGGCCATCCTTAGCCGATGGAATTCATCCAATCTATCTAAGACTTTTTCCATCATCGTGTAGGAGAAAAATGTGTCCAACGCACTCTCCAAGCTTGGACAAGGGAAATTCTACCGAATTCCACTCAAATTTTGTTTTCCAATAGATAACTTTTCTTGTAAATAGAGGTGGGTAATTACCCCACTAGATGTGTGTGTGTGTGTGTGTGTGTGTGTGTGTGTGTGTGTGTGTGTGTGTGTGTGTGTGTGTGTGTTCATATATAAACAATTGGAATGTATACACAACATGCAATTTACAGTTTCTAGGTATTGCAACTACAACACTATAGTGATAGACAAGTTTAATTTCCAAAATGATGATGATAAATATAGTTGTAAATAAAACCATGGAAGAATTACTTGATTACAACTCCTGAATGATTCTGATAAATATTTTGTTGAAGCAAGTTAAAAATAACAATTAGTCATGAAAATAACTCATAATAATTGCACGATAATACCCAATATAGGATTTCATACATTCTAATTCAACAGTAATTAGACAAGAACATAGTGGACACTTATATGATATAAATGAACCACCAACTACATGCATACCTATGACTTTCCTTCTAACCTTAGAATATGATACCCACAAACGGGAAGTAGGTCACCCCCGAGTTGGGGCTTAAACTTCACTTAGGAAAGGAATTCCTATCCAAGTAAGGTCTCTCAACAACAACAATATTTCCAATTCAGGTGTCAAGTTCAATAGCTAGTCTATTGTCTCTATTTTCCCCACATGCTTGTTCCACCGAGGAAGTGTGCCCCTATGGCTACCCCACTTCCCTTCCAGGATTCAAAAACAAGCCATATAGGAAGATCCAGACTTCTGTAAATCCAACTTGGCACCTCTGGGAATAAAATTCCTTGCAATTCTCTCACTTTAAGAGAATTCACAAGGGCCTGACACCCCCCCTCTTCAGTTTAACTCCCAAAAAATCCTCCTTAATCAATCTTCATCCAAAATGGAAATCTAGCAACAACACTTATAGTAGAAGGGATATGGTATGAATCATGGAGAAAATAAAAGTCCCTCGGAACATATGGATGGAATGATAAAAATGAACTAAGGTTTTATATTTTTTTTTCATGCTCTTGAAGTTCCATTTGTCACTTCCTCAAGTTTCCTTTGAACCACTTATTGATTCATTTCCCCTTTACAAATACTTAGGACAAAATCATGTCCTTTCCTTATTCCTTTGATGGAAATATTTTATTAGTGTTTCTTTCTTTAAGCCTCATGGATTAGCCCCCTTCTTAGACCCTTATCCACCTTTCTCATATAGTGGAGTTTATCCCCCCAAACTCTTCTTGTCGAGATGGTCTACATGCAATTGTATTTTTCCATTAATTTCAAACTAAAAATACATAATACAAAATAGGCTCGCTAGCCAAAAGAATTTCCTATATCACTAGCCTATGTGCATATATGTAGTTACATTTCAATTGGGGTTCAACCTAGGGGTATTACACTCACATAGATATTTCCAACGAGTTATTCTAGGTGCAAAATCGAGCTCATATGAGAAATTTACAACTGAAACTGTATAATGTATATTTTCAGTACCAATTTTCTTTTAGAGGGCATAACTTCTTGCTCTAAAGTCATTTTTTGGAACAAGAGTAGTCTATGAAAATATTATGGACCATAGAGGACAAATATGGAGACAAATTTTAGATTTGGGTACCTAGAAATGTGTAAGAAGAGAAGGAAGACACTTGTAGCATACAAGGATAAAATGAGAAAATAGTCTAAACTTCCTCATACCATAACTTTTAACTCGAAGCTCGGATTTGGGAAAACGAGTAGGTAATCGAAAGGTATTGAGGAGGAGAAGAAACATATACACCCAAAATTTTGAACTGGGTACTAAAATTTTATGAGAAAGTAGTTATGCAATTCTGTAGCAGTGAAAACAGAGCAATTAGTGGAAAATTGCAACTTGTAAATGTTGTAACTTTTCGCTCAAAACTCAGAATGAAGCATAAGTACAGCCATTGGAGATATGTTTCAAAGAGGAATGTTTCAAAATATGTATATTTTGACTTAGTGAATTTTTTCCTTCATAAATTGAGAGGAAGAATAACCTATATTCTAATTAATGAAATATTTTATAGTATGCATGTGCTACTAATAATTATTACATGCACATTTCTTTCAAAATTAGAGGTATAAGAAAAACACTTTGGTTCTTATATGAGTACTAGAGTTATGGAAGATGCCCATGGATATTATTTTCATGAGGAGAAGGTTATAGGTTTTCATATAAGCATGGGAATTCTAAGACAAATTCTAATGGAAGAAGAGGTGAGTAAGAGCCTGTAACTATGAGAAGTACACAAAGAGAATTGCAGAGTTATAGGGTCAATAATGAGATGATTATGAAGGCCTAGGAAGAGATACTACAAAGTCTAAATAGGTTGCAGAGACAATCCAATAAATACTTTGGCATAAAGTAAGCCTCTAGTTCTAGACACGCAACATCATCCATATGCCATAGCAGAAGGGATGACCATGGGAATGACATGCAATCAAGAAATATAAGCATGCACCATAATTTCCAAGAGAAATCCACTAGGATATATAATGCAAGTTGTTGGCCCTTGGATACGAAAGGAAGCAAATATTAAGGAGGAAATGTGAAGTACGAACTGCGTGGAAGACACATAAACCTAGGAAGGGTCAAAGTGGGAAAAGAAGAAGAAAAGAAGGAGAAAAACAAGGAAAAGCTAGTCATTGAAAGAGAAGATTGAGGAAGATAAAGAAATAAGAAAAATGGATCGTGGAAAATGCAACAATCCAAAGAAGACATCAACGATTTCTTTGGAGAACTTCATAGAAAAGAAGGAAAGACAGGTTGGCAAAGCCCTTAAAGCATGGGTCAAGTTGACCTAGGGTTTGGCACCTAGGGTTTTAGATCTAGGGTTTTGAAACCTAGACTTTGTTATGTAATGTATAAATAAAGATCTAGAAGACCTGGGAGGGTTTGTTCTAGGTTGGGTTGTTAAAACTATGGTTGTCGTTGTTCATTGTTGAGAATTGATTGTAGAGAACAATGTTGATACTGTATTGTAAGATATTCAGCTGGGTGCAAAGATCAACCCTGCAGTTAGGTGCACAGGGAGGGACGAGAGAAAGAGAGAGAGATCTACAAGCTAAGTGTGCAGATAGAATTTTATGTTTTCATATAATATATCAAGAAACACAGTTCTATGGAAGTATCCCTAGGGAGAGGGGGAACCATGTATATCTTGTTGTTATGTGTGATTGATGTTGTATTATTTTCCATATGTTATACTGTTATTGCATGGTTGTCTTAGATTTGAGGTACAACTTGCGAAGTAGGATTAAGTGAGATAAATAATAACTAGATTGTTGTCTGTTGTTGTCTTGGATCCACTTTACATTTCCTCTTGTTGTAGACACCTGTGTCCTGCAACCCCCTATTACTACTTCAGGAGAGACTACATCTGCTTCATAGGTGTTGTCGAAAGGGCCAGTAGTTAGGGCTTGTTGGTGCACTGCTAGAGTTGAACCTTGGGTCTGCCCTTGTGCCAACAAATGGTTCCATTGTCGGGACTAGGATATTTTTGAGGGAATGTCAAGGTGGTTCCCATCGAAGATAGAAATTCATAAGTGGATAGAAGAACAAGAGAAGGACTTCATTGAAGCCCAAAACAATAATCCTAGCGTTAGTACATAAGACTGGTTGGGAAGATACATCTTCACCAACATACACAAGATTTTCTTTGGAGGAATTCATAAAGAGTTATACGAGTGGTTAGCCAGATTAGCAGATACCCAGTTTGAGATTAGATCTAGACCACCTGTGGTTTGGAAAACAATGTTGATCAAGAAGGTCAAGAGAGTTAATAACGTTGTGTCTAGGGCTGTGGATCTCTAGTTTGATAGAACTATTTCCATTGACAAAGAGGTACTTCTTTAAGGGACCTATAGGAAAGTTCCTACACTTCTTAAAGCTGAGGATTAATATGCTATTGCATGAGAAGAATATCCTGAAGATACAATGAATCTAATGTTCAAGAATTTAGATAGTGAAAGTGAAATAGAGGTTGTACACACGCACAATGGGATACCATTCAGAGAGGTTCCCCTTGCGAACCTATTTAAGAAAAACTATGGAGACGAGGGATTCTACAGTGGAGAAGAAGAATATCTAACAGATGAAGAGAATTCAGAATCTACAAGAACAAAGGAAGTACAGATCGAACAACTTTGCCGAGGAGAACCAGAAATTTCAGGAACTACGCCTACTGTCTAAGTAATTACTATTACTCCTCCTGTTGTTTTAGAAGAATTAAGTAACCAGAGAAACTAGAGTAATCAGAGTAGTCAAAGCAGTCAGAGTACTGTTACAAGCAGTTTAGTACACACTCAGTCAAAAATCCAAGGAAGATCTATGGCAGATGAAATGAGGTTACCGATCTTTAGAGGAGATGGATCTGAAGATTCTGATCAACACTGGTTCTTATGAGAAACTGTATGGAGTATCAAACAAGTCACCATCGAAGTTGTTAAGAGAACCCAGTTTAGTACCACCTTGAGGGATCACACTTTGAACTGGTATATGAAGTTTGTTTCAAGACCTTGAAAACCTAAACCATTGAATGCTATCAAGACTGCATTGAGTGCAGAATTCACGAAACCTAATTCGAAGTCACAATGCATTATAGAGCTGAAAGATATCAAGAAGAAGGTCACTGGACATGTTTAGAAGTTTGATCAGAGGTTTAAGAGTCTGACAAGTCAGTTGAGTTTTCAAATTCCAGACGAATAGAATAAAGAATTGTTCATTGTTTCTCTTTTTCCACATATCAAAGTCTCTCTGATGCAACATAAGGTCACTTCGCAGGCTGAAGCATTGGAGATCGCTATGAAACTAGAAGCAACCCCTATACGAGAAGACAACCCAGGTATGAGTCATAGCTTAAATCATTTAACCAACTTATGTTTACAAGTCGAAGACATGAAGAAAGATAAAGGAAAAGAGAAAATATCTGGTGTATCAGATGTAAATTAGAGGGCCATGACAAGGAGAACTATCCCCTATTTCATGAATACTTGGCCTCTGGAAAACCTAGTCCTTTGAAGCAGGCTATTGTACCCTGGTGTGAGGTATGTAGAATGAGACATCACCCTGGAGAATGTTATTATATGTAAAAATATGTCTAGACACCTACCAATATTTACTACATATTCTTCAATTCTGTGGGACATGATGAGAAGGATTGTAGGGCCTATAATCTCATGCATGAAAGATCAAGGGACACATATAGAATTCAAGGAGAAACACATCAAGAAGGAAATAATGCACAGTTCAACTCCCTAGGAAGAGGAAACTTCAACCCTCATGGTGGATTCATAGGAAGAGGAAGAGGAGGAGGTATGGATCGAGGTAGAGGACAGATCATCTGTTATAACTGTACATAGCCGGGACACTTGGAAAGGGATTGTCAGAACCCTTGTACCACTTGCAATTATTGTAACTCACTTGATCATGTCATCAAATGTTTTCCAATATTGTTGGCCAAACTCCAAGAGAGACGAGGAGGAAACCAACAAGTACAATTAATATCAATAGAACCTCATAGTGAAGACCCTAGAGTCATTGTTATTACTAGAGGAGGCACTATTACAAGAGAAGACAGAGTGACTCCAGGAAAGACTACAGAAGGATCAAGAATCAAAAAAGCTACAGAGAAAACATAGTTGTTTGATCCAAGGAGAGAGAGACATACTTTTGAGGACGCAAGGAAAGAATTTGTAGAAGGACAAGCTTCTTCATCTAAGACACAACCAAAATTAAGGGAATGTGGAATGCCACTGGCATTGATCAATCTGCTAGGAAAGGAAAAGAGGTAAGAAAGATTATGGAATTCTTGTGTACTTGCATTAATTTGATTAAGGATGAAAGAGATATACAAGAGATCCAATACTTGATGAAACAATATGAGATAGGAAGGGTCGATCCTCTACTGAATAAATTAGTACATTGGGTATCTAGAAAGAGAAGGACAAAAAAGGAATTACATAGTGCTCAGATTGGAGACTATGATGTGCACTATGTGGTCCTCAACTTGGGATCAAAATTCAATGTGATGACAAAGTAGACTTGGGCACTGATGGGAAAGCTTAGACTGATTTACTCTCCTATCAAGCTCAGGATGGCTAATCAGTAGGTAGTGAGACCCTTTGGAAGACTAGATCATGTTCCTGTAGACATTAATGGGATAAGGAAATTGACATATTTCAAAGTGATTGAAAATTTTGATGATAGTTGTCCTTATATTGCACTGTTAGGAATTGATTTGGCTTTCAACAATTCGACTGTTGTTGACCTAAAGAAGAGAAGAATGACCTTTGATGGTAATGGCCTTAAATTCATTGTGCCTTCAAACCTGGATGAAGGTCACAGATACACAAAACCTATCAGGGAGGAAGACCATGCATATGAGCTAGAGAACATCTACAAGATGACAACGAGACAACATAATTACATTAATCCTACAACAGACGAAAATTTGAAAGTGCATTTTCATTAGATTCAGAAGAGGCATTAGAAAATTGGCAGAACATGATGTATGAAGTCTTCACACGACGATGTGCCAGATTAACCAGAGAAGTTTGCTGGATCGGCACAAAAGTAAGTAATCTTCCAACATTTTATGGTTTGAATCACTTAGATACATTTCTAGCTGAATTTCAGCAAATTGTACCAGTGCAACAAAGGATGTTGGCACTAGATGAGGCATTGAAATCCACACCATCTAGATGGTGGGGAGCACATAAGAGGAACATCGTGGAGTGGACACAGTGTCACACCTTACTGACAGTGCGCTTTTCAGAACAAGATGAAGGATGTGAATATTGTTACATAGGCCATAGTTGTCCTAAGGACCACATGTGAAGTTGTGAGGAGGCCTGCGGAAACATTCCTAAAGAATAGTGGGTTCATAAGTTCATTAACACCTTGGATAATACGCCTATCAACTGGTATTTGCATGCAAAACTGCACCTCGCCACTTCAGATTGGTATGGAATGACTCAAAATTTTATAGATACATTTTTATTTGAAAGTCAATACCCTACAATAGATTAGGCTTCACAAGTCATAAGACATAAAGTCTTTGAGGAGTCACATAACCTAATTTTGTAGCAAGAAGAAGATGAATGGACTGCACCTCTTCAGAAATTACAAGTTTGTTACAATGTCAACGTTGATGAAGATGATGAACCTACAGATATAAACATTGTAGAAACTGAAGGTCATAGAGACATAGAAGGGTCTGGGATTGAATTACCATTTGTTGAACAACCCATTAAAATCAAGAAAGTTAATATTGGAACAAAGCTAACACCTAAACTAGTAAATGGTGGAGACTATTGGGATGATGCTACTATCAGTAAGATCACAGAGCTATTACATGAATATCAAGACTTGTTTCCAACCAAGTTCACAGACATGAAGGGCATTAAAGGGACCATGGGAGAAATGAAGATCCCCTTGAGACCAGATGTAATACCTATCAATAAGAGACCTTATAGACTAAATCCAAAATATAAGCAAAAAGTTAGGATTGAATTGGATAGAATGTTGGAAGCAAGAAACATAAATCCTATTGAATAATTTGAATGGATTAGCCCTATAGTGGTCTAGGATAAGAAGTCAGGAGAGATCAGAATCTATGTGGATTTGAGGAAACTGAATGATGCATGCCTACAGGACCCCTTCCCTACACCCTTTACTAATGAATTTCTAGATAATGTAGGAGGACAAGAGGTCTACTCATTCACATATGGATTTTCATGTTATCATTAGATCATAATTGCTAAGGAAGATTGACATAAGACCACATTTGCAACAGAATGGGGTTTGTTTCAGTACATTGTGATGCCCTTTGGTTTGAAGAATGCACCAACCATCTTTTCCAGGGTGGTGGTCGAAGCATTTAAGGACTTCTTACACAAGTTCCTAGAAGCTTGTTTTGATGATTGTGTTATCACTCCAAGAAACTCCTTAGGGTTGTAAGCTAAGGATGCTTGGTAACTTAGAAATAATGGTTTTTTGGTATTTTATAGATGGATCAATGAGATAAAAAATCATAACTTGAGTACTCATACCATAAATGGGTAATCAAATGAACAGAGCTCTCATAAAACAATAATCAGATGGCAAATCTTAAGTGAGTGAGAAGACAGAGCTAACAAGACAAATACAATCTGTAGGGCTTATTAGACTATGTAAAGAAATTTTAAGTAAATTATGAGCTGACTGGTGAGATGACAGTCACTGCAGCTAAAACAATTTACATAAAACAGAGAGAGACAGGTGAGGAATCTGATATTGTAGAAGAGAGAAATATATCTTTGTATTATCCTTCAAGTCTGCTTACAATCATAGTATATCAAGTATCTAAAATCGAACCTCTATTTAGACTGAATTCCCAGGCTTTATAGCCTTTACAATGTACAGATCAGATCCTATGAAAAGGGATCTAGGATACTAAAAATAACATAGCATAAAACTAATTGTAAACTCTAAAGAACAGATCCTTTATTAAAGGAAATCAAACCATATCTAAACTGAAGTCTTCGACAGCTACAAGAGTATTCGACATCCTTCAATGTGATGACAAGGCAAAAAATCTTCAAAGGCTGAAAGATAAAGCCAAAAATGCCACCTGGAAAAACATGTCATTCTTTGCTATAAATAAGTAACAAACTTCATCTTGTTGGCACCTCAAAATGTGGTTGAAATCTGATGATGTGTAGCTCAGCCTCCCAAGGCTCTCTGGTTTGATAATCTGATAATGAAATTCGAATTATGTGATGTGGCTCCCAAAACCCTGAAATTTTTCCTCTTTTAAAGATGGTAAATGACATTTGTACACCTTTTCTTCTCTTCATTTTCCAAAAGTGGCTGATTAGATAGATTTGATAATTCATTAATAAAGCCTTAGAAGAGGTTTCAATTCATTCTCATGAAAAAATTTACGATCTGGGTGAAAACCGTAACATTCTGGCCATGACAAGCTTTCACCAGCTTATTTACCGACAAATCTGCTCCTAAGCTAGTGAAAGGCGGTGCTTTCACCAGCTAACTAGCAAAATTTTCGGCGAATTAGCTGGTGAAAAGAGCAGATTTTTCAAAATCAAATTTCTCGGTCATAGAAAATCCATTTTTCATGCCTGAATAGTTGATTGACATCTAGAAATCCTAAGCTTTCCAATGGTGTTTTCAAATATTCATTTGGAGCTCAGGAAGGGATTTAAAATTTCCCTGCAAGTTTAAGAATCATTCTTTCAAAAATGCCAGTGCATTTTTTATCGCTAACAGGAAGGACAGACTGTCCAATTCTTTTCTCAACAAAGAGCCACTGCATCTTCTTGCCATTTGCAATTCAAAACCCCAAACGATTCTGCACACCAAACACTGCGACGTGCTATTTGGACCGAGGTCTTGCGCTGGTGAAAATACTTTGTTCTGTTTTTCAACATTGAAAACTTACCATACAATTGTGGGTGATGTGTGTTGGGGAAATGATGCGGCGATTTGATGTCACCAGCCATGTAGTATTGTTCCTGTACCTGGGATGATGGGTTCAAATTTTCCATTTTCGACGCCATGATTGTGAAGCATGCGTTACTGAACGAGATCCGCTTTACAATCCGATTTAGACGTGCAACTCGAGTTTCCCTGATTGTCCGCTTTCACCAGCGCATCATTCTTGATTACATGACGTGGGATGAACATATCATCATTAGATTTTTTACAATGTGGATAAAATGCACATGATCTCTGCTTTCACCAGCGCACAACCTGTGAGAAGTGCTCATCGGCTATTGAAAACTACCGCTTTCACCAGTGCACAACCTGTGAGAAATGCTCCTTAGCTATTGAAAGTCACCACTTTCACCAGCGCACACCCCGTGAGAAACGCTCTTTGGATGTTTGAAAATCCCCACTTTCACTAGCTAATGACCTGTGAAAAATGCTCCTTAGCTGTTGAAATTCGCCACTTTCACCAGCTAACCATCGTCTTTTAAGCACACGTTAGCTGTTGAAAACATTTTATGAAAATTTTAAAGAGAAGACCTTTATGGGTCATCTTATTTCTAAGACAAAAATCAAAAGCTAAGTCTTGCAACTAGAAAAACTAAAAACCAATTTGAGAAAACTACCAATAGCCATGCTATCAACCACAAAATGAAACCATGGTGACGGATTCATTTTGGGAGCTAATAGATTGGATTGTCTTTAGCTTATTGAAAGACCATATTGAATGTTTAAGATTGATGTTAGATAAATGTAGGCAGTGTCAAATTGCCCTAAATTTAAAAAATGTATTTTATTTTCATCCTTTGGAGTGCTACTAGGGCATATTGTGTGTAAGCATGGATTGTTGGTAGATCCTTCCACGATTGCCATCATTGTTGATCTACCTCCCCCTACTTCGGTCAGATAGTTGCACACTGCGTTGGGGCACACTGGATACTACAAAAAGTTCATTAAGAGTTATGCACAAATAAAAACACCTATGGAGAAGCTATTAAATAAATACAACAAGTTCCAATGGATAGAAGAATGCCAACAGAGCTTTGACACACTCAAGCATAAAATGATCACTACGCCAATCTTGGTTTTTCCAGATTGAAGTAAGGAGTTCAATGTTCATGTCGATGCTTCGTCCATTGCACTGGGAGCATTTTTAGCACAACCAGTTTCAGGAGACATTGACCACCCTATAGCCTTTGCTAGTAGGAAGCTCTCTACAACTGAGAGGAACTACACTATGACTGAAAGAAAAGGCTTGGTAATGGTCTACGCACTGCATAAGTTTCAACACTACTTGTTGGGAGGACATTTTAATATGTTCACTGACCACTCTGCATTGAAATACTTAGTCAACAAGCTAGTGTTGGGGGGGAGAATATACAGATGGCTACTACTATTCTAGGAGTATAATTTTGAAATTATGGTTAAGCCAGGAAGAATAAACAAGGGACCTGACCACTTGTCTAGGTTAGAACATGGAGAGGAACCTACTAGTCCGGAGGATACACTTCCAGATGCATAGTTGTTGGCCATCAGAAAAGTTGATGATCACTTCATCGAGATAGTTTAGTTCCTGTCCACAGGAATGGCACCTCGTGAATACACAGTCATTCAAAAGAAACAATTGGTAGTCCATGAATCCAAATTTCAACTTATAGATGGAAATTTGTATAAAATGGGACCCGATGAGATCTTGAGAAGATTTTTTATGGAGGCAGAAAGACCATTGATTCTGGCAGGAGCACATGAAGGCATTGCAGGAGGACATTATGTAGGGAAAAAAATAACACAGAAGATTCTTAGAGCTGGCCTCTAGTGGCCTACTTTACATAAGGATGTTAAGGAATACTACAGATCCTATGATGTATGTCAAAGAGTAGGAAGGCCTTCTCGAAGAGATGAAATGCCTTTAGCACCATAGTTAACATTACAAGTATTTGAGAAATGGGCCATTGACTTTGTGGGACCTATTAACCCATCAGGAAGGTGCACAGGAGCTAGATATATTATCATTGTGATAGATTATTTGACCAGATGGGAAGAAGCAAGAGAAATTAAGGATTGTAGTGCAGCTACAACTGCGTAGTTCATTTTTGAGGATATCATAACAAGGTTTGGATGCTCGAAGATCCTCATGAGTGATCAAGGCACACTCTTCATCAACAAAAATATTGAAGCCTTGACTCAGGAATTTGAAGTTCACCATCAGAAGAGTACTCCATACCACCCATAGGCGAATGGTACAGTCGAAGCCTTCAATAATATCTTGGAGAAAACACTGACTAAGATTTGTAGTGTTAACAGAGATGAATGGGATTTAAGAATTACAGAAGTATTATGGGCCTACAGAACTACTTGCAAGAAGTTAACAACACAAACCCCATTTAAGTTGGTATATGGCTTGGAAGTAGTGGTACCTATGGAATACTTGGTTCCTAGTTTAAGAATCGTAGCATTTGCAGGTATGGATGACATAGGAGTTTTTCAATACAGCCTTGTGCAGTTACTGGAGCTGG
The DNA here is from genome assembly GCA_010110895.2 of Picea sitchensis. Taxonomy (NCBI): domain Eukaryota; kingdom Viridiplantae; phylum Streptophyta; class Pinopsida; order Pinales; family Pinaceae; genus Picea; species Picea sitchensis. Next base: position 22,000 of record SNQJ01S0053284.1, read on the forward strand.
AAGAAGACATGTTTATTGCAATATTTCATTAGTAGGTACAGAAAGAAAGAGAAAAGGCTTATCATGACATACACATCGAGAGAAAAGCATTTAAGCAGGGAGATTTGGTATTGTTATATGACAACAAGTTCATGAAGCATCTAGGGAAGTTTAAGACACATTGGCTAGGACCATTTGAATTTGCCTATGTTACAGAAGGAGGAGTTATGTAGTTGAAAACCCTTAATGGAGAATGGAAAGAAGGTTTGGTAAATGGGAGACGGTTGAAATTTTATTATGACAACCAATTGCCTCGCAGATCTTAGTAAAAGTACAAGGAAGAAGGGTCTAGGTACCAGGTGTAGTTGAAACTGTGTGCCATACACAGAAAAGACAGTCTGCACAAGGAAGGAAGGGACATAGAAGAAACAACAGGCTACTTCACGCAATCTGAAGTCGAAGTAAAACATAAGGTTTAGTATTGCAGTGACTCAGGACGAGTCACATGTGAGTGTTGGGGGCCTGTTGGACCTTGGATATGAAAGGAAGAGAATATTAAGGAAGAAAGGTGAAGTAAAAAATGTGTGGAAGACACATAAACTAAGGAAGGGTCGAAGTGGGAAAAGAAGCAGAAAATAAGGGGAAAAAGAAGGAAAATCTAGCCGTTGGAAGAGAAGATCAAGGAAGATAAAGTACTAAGGAAAATGGATTGTGGAAAACCCAGCAAGTGGAAGAAGAAATCAATGAGTGCTTTGGAGCACCTCGTGGAAAAGAAGAAAAGACAGGCTGGCGATGCCCTTAAAGTACGGGTCAAGTTGACCTAGGGTTTTGGATCTAGGGTTTTGAAACCTAGACTTTGTTATGTAATTTATAAATAAAGGTCTAGAAGACCTATGAGGGTTCATTCTAGGTTGGGTTGTTGATACTATGGTTGTTGTTGTTCATTGATGAGAATCGATTGTAGAGAACAATGTTGAGACTGTATTGTAAGATCTTCAGCTGGGTGCGAAGATCAACCCTGCAACTGGGTGCACAGAGAGGGACGAGAGAGAGAGAGAGAGAGAGAGAGATCTGCAAGCTAAGTGTGCAGATAGATTTGTATGTTTTCATATAATATATCAAGAAACACAGTTATGTGGATGTAGCCCTAGGGAGAGGGTGAACCACGTATATCTTGTTGTTATGTGTGATTGGTGTTGTATTATTTTCCATCTGTTATACTTTAATTGTATGGTTGTGTTAGATCTGAGGTACAACTTGCAAAGTAGGATTAAGTGAGATCCAGAATAACTAGATTCATGTGTGTTTTTGTCCTGGATCCACTTTGCATTTCCTTTGGTTGTAGACACCTGTGTCCTGCAACCCCCTATTGCTACTTTGGGTGAGACTGCATCTGCTTCACATTGTTATTGGATTAATCGGTAGGTGTGGACACTAATAGATCTCCCTAGATCCACCTGGATCTAGAACAAAACAAGAGATGACATGACTCTTTCCCTAGGTTTTGACTATTGAATTAACTAGGAGGCAAGAACAAATAACATATCTTATTATCGCTTCCTATGGTCTTTGTTGCTCCTGCTTCACTCCAGTTCTCTCGTGCAACCAAGACCAAGACAACACAAACCAACCAAAGTGAATATAGCACAATCTATTCAATAGTCAACCTATGTGTATGATCAAGGAATTACACAATAAAGTGGAAATAGCTTTATGGGAAAGGGACATGCCATTGTATTATATTAATTGAAAGTAAAGATTACAACCTAAGCCTTGATGTCACAAACTTCCTTTCGATGGCCCTTGGCTCCGACACACACACTTGATCAATCTTTGCATGAAGAAGATCAACTCCTTTTGATAGGCTTGTTGGAGTCTCCAAGCTGTTGTTCAAGCTCAATCCTTCACACAATTCTTTCACCAATTCTCCAATGAATCTTTCTTAACCTTTTCCATGAGAATTCCCTCAATATATAAGAGAGAATGAATTAGTTACTTGGATAAGAATGATCCCAAAATATCAAGGAATCTAGTACTAGGATAACCATTTGAATGCCAACCCATCCTTCTAGAAGATTCCCTTCTAGAAGCATTGAGAATTCATCTTTTTCCATGCTTTAGGAAGAGTTCGCACCCTAGCAGTTCAACACAGTGTGAGAAGTTCGCACCCTAGCTTAAGGTAGCCTGCGAGAATCAGGCATTCTCGCACCCAAATATACTAGCAACCTGCGAACCTTCTTCAAAAATGAGTTTTTTGGGAAGAGATGAAAGTAACTTTTCTCAGGAGAAAGTTATTATGAAGAGCCTGAGTACACCATCATCAATACATCATCATGACGACCAAAATCATGGGTAACACACATGTGTTTCCAAAAGGGCCAATAGTTAGGGCTTGTTAGTGCACTGCTAGAGTTGAACCCTGGGTCTACCCCTCTGCCAACACAAGTTCAGGGCCAGGGATCAACCCAACTGTGTCTATTGTTAGGAGGTAGAGAAGAATTCCTAAGGAATACACATTTCAAAGTAAACTCAGTGAAATCAAGCCACCAACTTTCAACAATGAACAAATAAAGGGAGATGAGGATGAGGCCTAGTTGTTGGAAAGAAATAAATATTTCCAATTGCATGATTACCCCTCTAGGGTAGAAACTAGAATTGTAACCTGACACTTTAAAGGAAAGGAAACAATGTGATGGGATCAGCTTAAGAAAGCTAAGAACCTTTATGAGAATAATGTATCATGGAGTGTTGGGTCATTTCACTCTTGTGTGCGTCCTTCCTAATGTTAGGGAGTTTAGACCCATTTTTCATCTAGAGTTGACCAAAAAAACCCTCAAAGCATCGAAATATCAATCTTCATCCAATGTCGGAGAAGGTCTCACCCGAGACAAAGTAAGGATCATAGAGACCATTTGGTCTTATGTTGGGGATGAAGGACTAAACACACATAGATCCATCTAGGCTTACATTCATACATTCCACAGATGAAAAATTAATGTTATCATTATCTAAAAAAAGCACACACACATATCCAATTACACATGAGTGACACATGATAGATAAGAATCGATGCATATTTATTAGTCTTTCCATTCCATTAACCACAAGAATACATTTAGAAAACTATATTCAACAACAACATATTGTCACCTACTCTTTAGATAATTCCCCAAATTTAAAATATATTGAATCATGCACATCCTTCCAAACTTTAGACATATGAAAGACTCATACTTATAATCAAAATAATTACAACATTACAATACTACGTACTCTCAGAGTGAATTATGTGACCTTGGATGAAAACAACAATTTGGTGAGTGCACTGAATGAGTGTGTAACTACATTTCTGATGTCGATGCTTCCTTTTATAGCTTTCTCTACTCGAGAACTCTGTCTCTTTCAGTTATTCTCCACTTTCTCTACTAACTAATAATATGAAACATCCCCAACATTGTATAGGGGATGTGAGGGAAATCACTTATATAGGGACTGTCGTCACAAAGGTGAAAGAATGAGGACTTTCCACAACATTCAAGAGGTTCAAATAGTCAAAGATATGGGAGGGAACATGCCAAGGATTTATGCATCCTTGGAAACCAAGCAAGTAGAATATCAATCCCCTATGATTGAAGTGGAAGGTAAGATTGATAACCAACCCATAGCAATTTTAATTGATTCTAAAGTTATCCATAGTTACATAAAATCTAACATTGTTGAAAGATTCAATTGAAAATGAGTAAACATAAAAAATATTGGTTAGTTCAAGTAGCCACAGGGGCTAAGAGGAAAATCAATGAGCTAGTTTAAGATTGTCCAATAGACATGAATGGACTCAACACAAAGGTAGATGTGAACATCATACCATTGGATTCTTATGATTGTCTAATTATCATGGATCAGGTGGAAAAACACCATCTTGTACTAGATTGTTACAACAAGACAATTACATATTTCGATGAGGAAAGGAAGTAGGGAAAGGTTCAAGGCATTCCAAGAGTTGTAGTTGTTAGAGAAATTTCAGTTCTGTAGTTGAAAAATATTTTTAGGAAGGGACGTCATCTGTTTGCAACTCATATGGAAGAGGCAGCCAAATATAAAGTGGCAAGCATTGAATACCATCCAATATTGAGGGGTTTTGAGGATTTTTTTGGGGAAATCCTAGGATTTCCACCAAAGAGAGACATTGATTTCTATATTGATTTGGTGTCAGGATTTTTTCGAGTGTCCAAGACACCTTACTGGATGGGCAAACTAGAGTTTAAGGAGTTGGAGATGCAACTTGAAGAGATGTTAAATAAATTGTATATACACCCAAGTGTGTCACCTTAGGGAACCCCAGTTTTGTTTGTAAAGAAGAAAGATAGAACCTTAAGGCTCTGTATTGATTTCAGATAGCTGAATAAGATCACCATAAAGAACATATATCCTTTTCCAAGGATTGATGATTTATTTGATTAGTTAAAAGGAATAAGAATATTTTCCAAGATTTAATTGAGATCAAGTTATCAAAAAGTGAGGATAAAGGAAGAAGACATCAACAAGAAAACATTCATGACAAGATATGGTCATTATGAATTCACGGTAGTGCCATTTGGACTATCATGTGCCCCAATTGTTTTTATGTTCCTGATGAATTGAGTGTTCAGGGAATACTTGGAGAATTTTGTAATTGTGTTTCTGGAAGATATACTCATATACTTTAAATCAGAATAGAAACATGAGTAGCATTTAAGAATGGTGCTAAATTTTTTAAGAGAGCATAAGTTGTATGCCAAGCTAAGTAAGTGCATCTCTTATCAAAAGAATATTCACTACTTAGGGCATATTGTTTCGGAAAATGGGATAGAATTTGATCCTAAAAAGATAGAGGCCATTAGAAGAAGGTTGATTATAAGAAATATCACAAAGTTCAGATCATTCGTGGGTCTTTCTAGTTATTACTAAAGATTCATAAAAGGATTATCAAAGGTTGCAAGCCCCATTACTTCTTTGCAAAAGAAGGGAGTGAAATTTGAATGGACTCCCAAATGTGAAGAAATATTTCAACAACTGAAAGACTTTGACAAGTGCCCCCATATTGAATATTTAATATCTGAATGAAGATTTTTTTGTTTGCACTGATGCATGCAAGGAAGTGATTGGTGGGGTCCTCACACAAAAGGATTGTGTGGTATGCTATGAGTCCAAAAAAATAAAATAGCATGAGATGAATTATGCTGCCCATGATCTAGAGTTAGCATCCATTGTTCATGTGCTAAAAATGTGGAGAAATTACCTTATGGGGAAAATATTTGAGCTAAGGACATATCACTATGGTTTGAAACATTTGTTTGGCCAACCAACATTAAATGATAGACAAAAATTGATGGCTGAAATTCCTTAGTGAATATGAATTTGAAATTAAGCATATAAAAGGAAAGGAAAATCAGGTGGTTGATGCACTCAACAGAATAGAACATGAAATGCATATTTCATCCATCATCATGTACAAAACGGATTTTAAAGATAGAATTTTAGAAGATGCAAATTCATATCAGTAATATCTAAAAATAAAAGAAACATTACAACAAGGAAATTTACAGAAAAAATTTAAAGATTATGAGTTGCAAGAGGATGGAATTCTCCATATAGAAGAAAAACATATGTACCAAATTCCAGTGAGATGAAAAATATGGCGTTGAGGGAAATCCACAATGTGCCATATGTTGGGCACCCAAGATATCAGAAGTCAATTGCAACTATCAAGAGCCAATAATTTTGGCCAAGAATGAATAAATAAGTGGCTAATTATATAGCCATGTGCCTGGAGTGTTATAAAGTGAATATCGAACATAGACATCCAGTGGGGATATTATAGTCATTTCCCATTTCAGAATGGAAGTGAGAAGTAGTTATGGTGGGTTTTATTACTAAGTTGCCCAGAAAAGTGAAGCAACATGATTCCATCATGGTGGTGGTGGAAAAATTGACTAAGGAAACACATTTTATTCCAGTAAAGACTACCCACAACACAAAAAATATTGCAAAAATATACACAAAGGAAGTTGCTATGCTACATGGAGTTTCCAAGGCAATTGTTTTAGATAGGGATCCAAAATTCACATCCATCTTTTGGAAGGGTTTGTTCAAAGTATTTGGGACAAATCTAAATCTCAGTACAACGTATCACCCAGATTCACATGGGAAAATAGAGAGGACCAAAAAAATAATTGAAGACATTCTCAATATGTATGTGATGTACCGACCATCAAAGTGGAAAAATTATATTTGTTTAGTTGAATTTGATTACAATAATGGGTCAATAATGGGTATCAAGCCTCATTAAAAATGAGTCCATTTGAAGCATTGTATGGATGGAAGTGTAACACACTAGTGAGTTGGAATAATCTAGTATATAGAGTGTATATTGGGCCAGATTTGTTGAAGGAAATAGAAGAGAAAATGATAAATATCAAGCAAAATTTAAAGGTTTCCTAGGATGGGAAAAAATGTTATGCGAACAAGAACATATTTTTGAGAGACTTTAAAGTGGGTGAGCATGTGTTTTTGAAAGTGAAAGCGAAGTGAAGTTCACTAAGATTAGGAAGTTTCCCAAAGTTGGCAGCAAGATATTGTGGAACTTTTGAGATCTTAGAAAGTATATGTCTAGTTGCATACGTGATAGAATTACCTACACCCATGAGAGTGCATAATGTATTTCATGTGTCATTATTAAAGAAAAATGTTCCTAAACATAACCACATAATTGATTGGACTGTGATCCAGGTGGAACACGAAGGGGATTTATGGGTGGAACCAGTATGCATCCTGCACCAGAAAGTCAAAGTGATCGGGAAAAAATTCATATGGATATAAAAGGTTCAATGGACTTGTTATGGTCCAAAAGATGCTACATGGGAGCATGAAGAAAACATGCAGGAGGAAAGCCCTTAAGTTTTTGACAATTTTGAAGAAAACATAATATAAGAATGAAAGACTCCATTTTGAGTAGCTAGAGTTATGGAATCACATCTCAAAGTCCTAGCCAACCTACGCCGAGGGCCTTGATAAGAGAATGGTACAACCTAATGTACTGAGAGCAGTGAAGGGAGTAAATTACTTAGGTCAGTGAGTTGAGAGGGACAATATATTTTGGTTGGAATTTTTGTTGGAGTTGTAAATATTGAAATTTTTTTATTTCTTAGTATTATGATGTAATTTTTTTCATTTACATCGACATGGTGTGCACCGAGGATGATGCAGAATTGTAGGGGAGGGTAAATCTAACATCCCCTATATAATCCCTAATTTAATAATTCTTAATGTAGATATAATGTATGGTTGTGGCTAATATATGTATGTGCGAATTGTATTTTTGAATTTTAATAATAAAATGTGATGTCAGTTGTTGGGGAACGTGGAAAAATATGGGGGATGATTAATCCACGAGAGAGGGGAACGTCTAAAAAGGGCCCAAGGGGTGAATTACCCATTTCTATTAATCTAACCCATTCCTAAAATTTATATTGGTATGTGAACCTTCTAATTTTTCGATTGAGTGTTCCTAAAGCCCAATCATTGAATGCATGTAAAAGAGTGTGTGTGAGGAGTCACATTCCATAGTTATTGGAAGCATGGGGACTAAGTAAAATCATCTTGGATAAGTGTGTAAGTCAAGAAATTAATCCAAGGTGAGGAAAATGTGTATGGGGGGTGACGACAATTTTTGGATCGTCGTATTTTGCATGAACAACAAGTAGAGAACACAAGAGAGGAGATTTGGGGTTAGAGAAACTATGGAAGGTGAATTCTAGAGCATATTTGTAGAAAAATATTGAAGATCCAGGTTGTCAGGACTAAAGATTGAAATCCTATGTGAGTTGCACTATAACAACAAGTGATTGTTGTTGTTTTCATGATATTTTTCCTAGCAGTGAGCTCCCTTGAGTTTCCCAGTATTGAGATTCATTATCACATGTTCCAGAGAGAACCTGATAAACAAATGGGATGCTTGATAGACTAAGAGAAATGAAGGGATACATCCTTGGTTTAGGTAGGTTGAGAGGAAGAGAGCTAGGGGAAAAATGAGATAGTTGTAGGAGAATGCCAATGGGTTGTGGGATTCTCTAAGTTGTGAGTCAATAGTGAGAGATGGCCATCTTTTGTAGATTTATAGGCCCAACTCGTGGGTGACTTATTGTTGATATTTGGAACAAAAATTCTATGGTTGGGTGAAACGTACGTCTTAATCAGCTGGTTGCACAACCATTTTTAAAAGATAAGTGTTTTATCTTGTTTCTATGTTGCATTATGAGTTTAACTATTTTGTATTATTTATGTGTTTGAGAATGATTTATATGTTGTTGCATTTGAGTTTATTAGTTGAATTTTATGTTTTTTATAGAATATCTTATATGCATCTAGTTCATGGTATCAAAAAATAGTTAAACCGCATGTTTTCCTATAGTTGTTAAGCTACATGATTAATTACCAGAACATTTAAATTTATGAGTATTTTCACATGTAATGGACCTTAGTTGGGCCAAGGAACATAACAATTGTCTTAATAATGTCTTCTTCCTTGATTCTCACCAGGTGATATCCTAATCTCAAGTATATCTTTGAAAATGTTTTTTTTTCCTCATAGTTGATCAAAGAGGTCATCAATTATGGGTAGAGGGTATTTTTTCTTCATATTGGACTTATTCAACTATCTAAAATCAATACATAGCCTCAATGTTCCATCCTTATTTTTCCCAAAGAGTATTGGTGCTTCCTAAGGTGAAGCACTTGGGCGTATGTACCCTTTGTTCAACAAGTCTTCTAGTTGCATTTGTAATTCTTTTAATTTTGGTGTACTCATTGTGTAAGGATTCTTTGATATTGGTGCAACTCCCAATACTAATTCAATAGAGAAATTTATATCCATCTTTGGTGGAATTCCTAGTATTTCTTTTAATACATCCTCAAACTCTTGCAATACTAAAATGTCTTCAAGACTTGGCCCTTTGGTATTGTCTAGCTCCCCCACATGAGCTGCATACAATTGATATCCTTTTCCTAAAACGTATCTTCACTTGTGAGGATGAAATCTCCCTTATAGAAACGGGGCTTGGAATTCCTTTCACAATTCTCTACTTTCCTTCTTCATCAAGACATCTATATGTCTTGTTATGGAAATATAGGACAACATGATGCTATTCCAACCAATACATTTCAATTAGGAAATGATAAGATCCTAATGGTATGATATTTAGATCAATGTTTATATTCAATCCATTCATATCTATTGGACAAACTCTAACAACTCCATCAATCCTTATTTTGGTTCTAGTGGATAGCTAAACCAACAATGATATTTCAAGTTTACTTTTCATCAAATGAAATCTGTCCACCATTTTAGGATTAATGTAACTATGGCTTGAACTTGAATCAATTAAAATAGAAATAGGATGATTTATGATCTTACCTTTGTTGGCACTAAGTTATGCCGTGTTGCTACTTCAATACATACGTGCGTGTGCACTGACCTTCATAACACTGGGGGGTTTAATACCAAAGGTTCATCCAGAGTGTGTCCAACAAAAACCCCTAATAACTGGCATATCAATCCTTGGTTGAGGTCAAGGAAGGTCTCACCTGAGATGCAGAGAGGATCACAAAGACCATAAGGTCTTGTGTCAAGAATGGAGAATCAAACATAACTACAAATGGCATCCATGTGACTCATATTTGATAATCTCACAGGGACTAAGAATTAACACAATACATGCACATGTTTTACTCATTCATGACAAACACAAAATATAACATAATTGTCATAGATTTATTAATGAACATATTCCATCATATTAGAGACATGAAATGTATTGAATAATTGAGTAGCATGACATACTACTTGATCTCCTTACTATAAAAATAGTAGGAATACAACAATATGTTCCTTGCTCCAAACTGTAAGACTCAGAAAGATACAAGACGCATGAGACTTCACCATACAACACAGGACTACAATAGGTTAACTTAGAGCTCTGGTGTTGATGCCTTCCCTAATGCATCAATCCCTTTTCCAATTTTAAATCTTTATTTTATATCTCTTTCTATTGGGGAGTGGTTTCCTTCATTGTTACGCTCCACTCGCTTGTTTGATCTAATGACCTTGCATGCTTCTAGTACCTGTTAGAGATCCATGTAATTTTTCTGCATTAGGAGCAATATTAACTACCTTGGCCAACTCATCTTTTGGCTGCCCCACGTCTCCATTTGTTGTTGGCAGTAATAATTTTGAGAGATGTATCAGTGATTCCTTTCTCGCTTTCGGTGGGCTTCTTATTGATTTCCGATGCAACTGAAAAAATCGGACCAACATGCTCAACTGAAAAAAATCAAACCAGCGCACCCTTGAATGCCTTTAGACTTGGTGTGTTGCTCAACAAAACACAGTCCCCTGCATGAACTATGAAATTTTTTCATGCATCTCCTTAGGTTCTCGTAAAGCTATTGGATGAGAGTGCACAACTTTCATTTGTGCGCACGCACAAAAATAGACCCAAAAATTTGGGTGCCAACATACCCCCACTACTATTACCTAGATCATCCTCAAGCCATCTGCTAACTTTGGAGGGAGGATAGCATAGTAAGAGAAAATCATCGTTCAGTGAAACCAGAAAATGGGATGGTTGGACCTAAGTAAAAAAAATCATCAGAGTAGGAAGGAGGTGCCTCTTGACTTGGGTCTAGGGATTATAAAGGAAGGGGGTTTGGGGTATGGAGATGGAGTTCATGAGTTTATAAGTGTGGAATAGAGAATCAAACTCATGAAATTATGGGAAACATTGTCCCGTAAAATGGGGGCCACGAGGAAACGAGAAAAGTGGGGTGTGTAAAGAGGTAGGAGTCTCGAAGGGGCGGACAAGGGTGGTGTAGCTAAGGGAAGAGAAGACATCATACTTCATCAGCGAAGGTGATGAAGCATGGAATTATTTGAATGAATGGGGTCACATGATTAGTGAAGGAGATGAAGCATGACAAAAATTTAGTGGTGGAAGAGATAGGATGTTAATAGAGTGGAAGCTCTCCCTAACAATAGTTGATATATCACTAAGGAGCGGAAGAACTAAAGTGTGGGAATGGTCAGGTATGGAAGAGGCAGTGAAGCGTACATCCCTGAAGAGTGGCATGCTTGAATCAAGAACTCAGGGATGGGTGAAGGAAATATCACTTAGGGGATGGGCCAAAGAAATCGGTACTAGGACATGGAGGAATTTCTCCATTGAATGTGGGGAGGAGAGGGTGTATTTATATAAGGGGAAAGGAGGAAATAGGGATCTAAAGATATGAGTGTGACAAAGGTGATGTGTCAAGTACAATGTAGAAGATGGAGGTGGAGAGATACCAATGTTTATTTTATTTCTCGATGATATGATTGGATGAATGAAGTGTTATAATAGATGTTGTATTGATAAGGGTTGAATTGTTCAGGACTTAAAATGCTATGTCCCGTGGGATAGGGGTACTCGTTCTTGAATATCTTGAAAGGAGATAAAGTTGTCTCGCAATATTATTTGTTTGTGTGAATGAAGTGGAATGACGGTTGAGTGGATTGATCCCTCTTCGTCATGACAACTTATTGGTTGATGCGAGAGTCACAATGATGCTTGAGGATACTTATCTTCTTGATAAATAGGATCCACTGACTGCTATCGAAATCTATTGGTAGGAGGATTTTATACATAAAACTCAGAATGAAAATGGAAGATACTTATGCGTGAATTGACGTGGCTAGGAGTGTCACGCATGGAGATTGTGCACCCTAGATAGATTTGATTGCTAAGGTAATGAGGGTGGGGAGACTACTGGTGGGTCACATTATAACATTGAGAATATGGTTTCAACTACTGTGGGAAGTGGGTTTTCAAGTTCTCAAGTGATTGGTTCTGGTAGTAGCTATTGATGGAGGAGGTCATCGATATTGAGATTTATCTCGTGTGGTTCTGTCAGGTGGAGGGGAAATAAGGGTGGTATGGTGAATGATTATGAGGGGTAAGTGAATTCAGTCATTGGAGGTAGAGGTAGGATGGACTAAGAGGGAGATATTTCCTCAAAAACATTGGGGACTGGTGGGAGTGAAGAGGGGTATGGGTGATTGTGATGGGTGATTAGATATTTACGGTGTGTGTTGTGCATTTTCTTGGATAACCATTTTTTTTCACTAAGAGATGTAATGTCAGGTGTGATTTATAGAACTGTGAGTCAATCATGGATATCTGCCTCCAAAGTTTCCCATTCTCGGTGAGGTTCTCAATAAGAGTCTCACCATCGCACCAGAGTGTCGACCAAATCTCATCTAGAGCACAAAATCATTGATATTTTGGTATGTCCTAGAGCCATGTCAATAATATGTCCATCGTCTCTGACCCATCATACCGATAGGAGCCAAAGTATTTTATTCTCTCTTCTTACGATATCTGTGCACACCTCCTGTTCAACACCTCATAAATATTATTCTTCCATCTCTCTAAGGAATATTCAGAGTCAGTGTCATGCAACTTGACACTCCTCCAACTTAACTCTCTAACTATGGTGTGGTTGATGTACTCCTCCTTGCACCTCATGACCTTGTAAATCTTATCAACTATCGATCTCTATGCATCTTCGTCAACATGCTCATTATAGAAGCCACCTTCATATGTATCTAGTGGTGTTTCCATGTGCAGGGTGTGAGTCTCAAATGAAATTTGGCATTGTTTCAAGTTCAACATCACATTGTTATCAAATGCTCAATTGAGCCCTAGAAAATAAGGGTAGGGATTTGACTCATCCACGATTTCAATTACTTTGAATTTGGCCTTTTTTTTTACTCCTTCTATATTCACCTCAACCTGCTCTAGCCAACCAATGGGGTAGATCTTATACTGGTTGTCTAATTGAATTCGAATGGGTGACCAAACCAAATTTAGTTTCCCCATCACCTCCCATGAATTGTTGGGTAAATTGTTCACATCTAATCCTAGATCCAACATGAATCCATCCTTATTGTACCCACTAAGCTCATGTTTCATCTTAAAATCTTGGCCAGTGTACTTTTTCTTGCTGACCTGCAAAATATCCCTTTCCAGCAGTGGAGTTACAATGGTGGTCTCCTCTCCTTTCTCTTTCATACAAGAAGTTAACATATGAGTCAACTTGCTCACAAATTTTGGATCTCTTAGCAACCACAAACAGTAGTGAAATAAGGTATTGACTTGATCTTTTGCCTCTGCCATACAACTGAGGTCGTGCAAGGCTTCTGCGCGTGTTGTGTGTTGCAACTCTTATTGGAATTGTTCATATGATTCCTTCTCAACATGTCACAACATAGTTTTTCTATGTGATTCTTCTATTGATATTTGGCTGGCACGTTGGATTTCTTCGTGCACATGAACTTCCTCGAAATAGATCTATGTTTTCCATTGTATCTCTTTGCACACAAGTGCTTGCTCTAGCGACCTTTGTGTTGCTTATTGTACTTATTCGCGGATTCAGGATTCTTCTAGAAACCTCTATGTGACCCTTTGAAATTACTCCCAAACCCATTCCTCTTGAGGGTACCTATGAGTCGCATGTTGCAACTCCTTGCACGCTCATTCTTCCTCCAAGGCTCACTATGCATTGCACAGAAACTACTTCTGTTGAGCAACATCAAAATTAGGAGGGGAATGGGGGGGCTTCCTTATCTTTCCTTCTGCTTGTTGACCCAAACTATCTCTAGGTTTGAAATATTCTCATGTCTTCACCCCTCCATGGGTTACTACCTGGAAATTTCCTTCTCCCTTCTTCTTCTAGTTTTTGTTATGACAACATACACCATGTTACAGTTACCCTTATTTTCCTCCCACTTTTTCAACAAATCTGGACAATCCTCAGTTACATGTTTGGGACTATAACAGTATGCATAGAGCATGCGTGGCTTAGTGAAAAACCATGATAAATGACCAATATCACCACAATTGAAGCATGTGGGGGGTCTGCCACCTCCTACACCATATCCTCGTCCTCCACCACGTCCATACCCACCTCTAGTTCCTCCTTGATATCTGCCTCTGTCGTCGACCCCACACTCACCAAAATTGAAGCATGTGGGGGGTCTTCCACCTCCTCCACCATTACTCATCCTCCACCACGTCCATACCCACCTTGATTTCCTCCTTTATATCTTCCTCTGTTTTCATCCCCACACTCACCACTCTTTTTTTCTTCTTTCACTCAAAATGCATCCCAAGTTTTATCTTTCTTCATTTGGAGGGAGTGGTAGATGTTGATATCATGGCCAACAAACTTATAAATTCATAGAAGGGGGTGTGATTTGTTTCTTGATACTTTTGTAAGTTGGGGAAGTGAGGTGGAACATGGCCCCACTGTCAGCATATTTCACACCATTCTGACTATCTATATAGAAATGGACTCGGTGTGCTAGTCACCACATAATTTGGAAGGACTGGGCACTCGTCTCATTGATGTCCTTCTGAGAGGAATGTAGTGCACCACACATGTTTGCATGTGACTTTATCCTTGGCCATATCATGCAACTGAATTTTTAGGTTGGATATTTGCAACTAAACCTGCTTCAACCTAGCTAATGTTTATGCACCTCCAGGTGTAGCTTCCAAGCACATCGTGATTTTAACTACCTCGGCCTAAGTCGTCACCTTTTGTTAGGTGAGTAGGACTTGGATATGGGGTAGAAACCCCACAATGAACCAATTTTTTTTTTTGCATCCTAGATCTTTAACATCAACCTATCCAACAATATTTTGAACCATTGTTCATAGTCCCAGACAGTCTCTCCTTCCTTCTGCATGATTTCCTTGATTTTTGTAATGCATTGGAACTCTGACTTCAACTTCTGAAATTCCTGAAGCAGATCCTATTTAATATAGTCCAGGGACCTCGCCTATCCTACTGGCACAATAGACTTATATTTCATGTACCATAGTAGGGCTTGATCCCTAAACCTATTCTCCAGTTGCACGATCTTAGCCGCCTTATCTATAAATCTCTTTACATACCAGATTTCTTCATAGGTGAACCAATGTTTCTCAACATCATCCTTACTTGTTCCATGGAACACGGAAAATATCAACGTACTATCTTGATTGGACATATTGTGACCAAGGTTAGTTCCACTCTTTGGATTGTTGTTGTCTAGATCCTTCCACATCACTATCACTTGGGGTCAAGTATTGTTGATGTCACCTTCTCCTTCACTCATGTTGTCACTTCTTTCCTCTTCTTTTCTCTCTTCAACTTCAACCTATTCACTATATGTTGTGTGTTCTTATTGATTAAAAATGTGCAAGGGGGGTTAATACCATATTCCCCTAAAATTTCTTGTGAGGGAACCCAAAGAACCATCTAGTTGCAGCCATGCAAGACCATTCAACATTATCATTTCACCTACCCCACCACTAGGGGAGCCTCCATCTTCCTTCCCATCCAATACATCCACATCATGCACCTTCTCCTCCTGATATGACTACACACCACTATTGTGTGCTCTTTTCGTTATGTTGATCTACACACTGCCACCATGCGAGTCATCTCCCCACACTATATGTTCATTTCCACCTTGTGTAGAGTCACTTTCTCTACTTAGCACATGAATTCTTTGTGCACCACTCATTGGGATGCTCAATGTACCACCACTACACTGAGAGACAATATCTCATTGGATTGGTGCCCCACCATACTGTGTGAAAAAATCTCTTATTGTCAGCACGTGACTGTGTGACACTTCCTCTTTTGACTCCATCTGTGCACCACAAATGTGTTCTCATGCACCACGCATGTGCGCTCCTCCTCTTCTCAAGGTTGCGACATACCACAATAGCCAAAGGGTATGGGCTTCATCACCTAGGCCCTCACTACCACTAATGTCACTACTATTATCTTCTATTCCAAGCCTTTTCTTAGGTCCGGTCTCTCATGTGCTCCACTATGGAACAACATCCTCTCCCACACCATTTCTTAGCATAAGATTTCTCTTCATTCTGGGCCTGACACCTCATTGTGCACCCTTGGCCAACTCTTATTTATCCTTCCGCTCAGCTCTTCTTGCGTATCTTTCAACTCTCATTCTCCTCTTCTCTTTTGGGTCCATTCCAATCCTCATCTGAACAACTTCTTGGATCCTCCTCACTAGATCCGTACTCTAGCTCTTTTTTTTTCTTCCCCCACCTTTTTCAAAACCACCCCCAGTGCTAGGTAGTTTACTCAACTATCCTATCAGGATCTATGCACATCATTCATTTTTCTATGAAAAACATCTTTATCCAAAAGGGTATCTCTTATAACATCCATGTTCTGGGACCTTCTACAAACTTTTTTTCAGCCCTATTGAAAGAATCACTATATTATATAGCAAATTTAACAATATAACCTTCTTTTACTCAGGAAAAACAGAAGTCAATGGCCCTAGTCCACTTTTTATCCAATTCCTTCAGGCTATAAATATTTTCTTGATGATCCATATGGATATCAGTGGCCACCCACCTATTCCAACTGGCTCATCTTGGCAGTTTTTCAGTTTGGCAATTTTTCCTAGTTTTTGGGTCGTGAACTTCATGGGTCATTTTTTAGGCCCTAAAAAACCTTTTTAGGGATCACCATAGTCAAAATATAGAAAAATTCACAATTTGAAGGCATAATGTGTATTCCTCGGATATACCTTTCCAATGGGATATCGTGTGCCTAAAACAGAGATGGTATGCAAAAGTTATGACCCCAAGAAGTTGATGTACCAACTTCCCCAATGGAGCCCACATGACTCTTGGTGCTTCATATTATAGGGTTAGGTTTTTGTATGTCTAGGGTTTTGGCATTCATGTTTGTTTTAAAAGGTATTTCAGAGCCTCATTGTACTCATCTTCTTGTGAATGAGCACAACTGTCACATCTCTTCTTAGAGATAAGCCACCACCATTCTAGCAAGCTTGTTTCAGTCTGCGTTTTACACTTTAAACATATTTTTTATTAATAGAATCCAAGTTATAATTTATCTTTTTTGTTGTTCATTGAATCTCTATGTTAATAATATAAATCTATATTCATTGGATTTTTCTCATAAAATCCAAATTAGTGGTATCAGAGCAATCTAATCCTTCTCGTTATTAATGCATGTCCCCGACAAGGCCAAGGTACAAAGAATTGGGTCTAGAGATTGTTTCTCTTGAGGAAAAAGGATATCTCATGCCCAATCAACCTTCCATGGCGGGAGAAAATAAATACGATGGGACATGATATCCTTTCAAATTGTTTCTTGAGCAATCCTTCGCGCAACATAGGAACGAGATGATGGATATTTTTGCACAAATCCTTCGATGGTTACCAAGAGGTGATGGATTTTACTTGAGAATAGGTACCACCCCCTTCAAGGTATATATCAAAGTTGTTGTTCCTATATTTGAAGTTCATATAGATGCATATTCTATAGAAAAATGGTCGAATCTGTTAGAAGGGTATTTTTCTTTCCATAACTTTTCGAATAGAGAAAATATTACTTTTGCGCTCCTCAAGGTCGTCCGCCATGTCAAGTATTGGTGGAAGAATTCATGTGAGAAAAAGGAAACAAAGGAACCATCATTATTTACAGTCACACTCACCTAGGAGTCCTTCAGGGATGCTATTAAGGAAAAATATTACCCTGTCTGAAGTTATGACAACCTGTATACAAAATGGACCACACTGCGGCAAGAAAGGGACCAAGAAATGTTAGAGTTCACAAATATATTCCATACCTTGCGCACAAAGATGGGTATAAAATATTCTAAGAAACATATGGATCTCAAGTACAGTGATGGATTGCATAGATACATCCAGGAAGAAATGGAGTTTCTGGACATCTCTTCCTTGGGCACGACCTATCGATATGTCATCAAAATCAAGCAAAAACTTAATAAAATAACGTGGGAGTTTGGCTCTCGAAACCCCTCATAGTAGAAGTAGGGAAAGGGCATCCCTTATTGAAATGGATACTTGACACTGAGAGGGGGGGTGAATCAGTGTCACAAAACTTTGAAAAATTTTCCACTTTTCATAAATTAAGTGAATAACATATATTTATTTCATTTTCTCAACCAATATATAAAATAATAAATAATTTATTTATTTATTTAACTTGAATGAATACATAAGATCAATATTTAATTTCATCTTCAAACAATTATGAGAGACCCAACTCTCTATTACAAGACCCAGCTTGTAGTTCTTAGATCCAACTGAGAAATGAGAAATCCAATCCTCATAACAAGTCCCAGCTTGTTGATCTCAGATCCAACTGAGATGTGAGGAATCTGATCCTCATACAAGACCCAACTTGTAAACATGCACCAACCTGATAGAATGAACGTTCATTCAATCCATTATATATAAATATATATACTTCAACAAATTCAACTTCCCTTTCTTCTCACCATTCTTTCTTGTTTATATAGTCTTCCAACTGGTGTGAATTTGAATCATTGTGTCTTTTGATATTTGGACCATTGTACCTTTTCATTTAAATGATAATATTAATCTTTAAATAATATCATTTTTCCTTTTATCCTTTATTCATAATGCTCATGAATTAACTCTCTTTTAATCATGACTATGTGTCAGTTCTTTTCATGAGTTGATCACAGACATGGATTGATTCATTATATCGTACTCATGCTTCTGCTATGTTCTTAGTTCACCAACAGATCATATTTGATCTTTTATCAATTCTCTGTATTGTTATATTATTAACTCTCTGTCGAATTAGATCTGTATGAGGTGCTTCCTTCAAACCATTTACATATGACCATATGCACAAAAACACAAGCTCATTGATTTAAGCATTGCCTCTTGTTTTACCCTTATTTCTCTATTCCATATGACCGCAGCTGGTGACCAGGCGCTAGGATAAATAAGTGCTTGATCACTTGTCAAGATCTACGGTCACGTTTTAATCGCACGATGATATGGATGATTGTTGTTACTTTGGGACTTTGTCCTTCACGACATCCATCCTCTTTACAAATCTCCCAAATAAAATATGTGTTTCCATAATCTTCAATGGTTCAGAACGCTCTCCGAAGTAGATCAACGGTTAGCATCACTTCATGGTTTACTCTTATTCTATCCTTCCACTGTACTTGATCAATGGTCGATAACTCTCTTGAATTAGATCAATGGTTAGTGTTAACTTCGACCTTCGACACTTTGGGTTGTTTCTCCTTCATATCCCTTCAATCTTCTAGATTTCATTTTGTCGAAGTAGATCAGACGGTTGGATGTTATTTGCATGATGAAAGGTTCTCGTTCATTTTGGAACTTCAAGACTTTAGGTATTTTATGGTGGTGAATCTCCCTAAGTACAAAATCCCAGAGTGACGTAACTTGTTGATGTCACTTATTGACGTGGCACTGATTGAGTGGCTGCCACATGTCACTTAGATTCATGACTCACGCATACCTAAAAATGCCAACTTCACTTTGACACTTGTATTCATATGATTACATCACATGTCCTTATTTACATAGATATCCTCATGTGGCACATGCTCTTCTCTTGGATCTATCGATTTTCCTAACTCCCGAAATGTATCTCAGATCGACGGATGAGAGCGACTTCGAAACTTCGGCCTTCGAGTGAAATCATATGTTTTGAATCCTGTTTCATCGAAGTGGTCAACATCGAAGTTGACCATTATTTTGATCCAATGACCATCATGTATTGTCCAGATATGATGATCCTCATTTAACCCGAAAAAGATTAACTCAATCCAATGGCTATCGAGAATTTGGGTATTTGGGATCTCAATCCTTTTGCCTTGCTTATCATATCCTTCTAATTTCTTTGATCTAATGGTTGGGATATTTCCCAAACTGTTCCTTAGATCGGATGATTTGAGTCTACTTCGAGATACTTTGTGGCTCACCCTATCCTTCCACTAAACTTGATCCAACGGTCGGGATACTTTCCAAAGTGTTCCTGAGATTGGACAACTCATGTCCACTTCGGCACTTCGGCCTTTCTTACTTCTCATTTTACCCGAAGTGTAACCTCCTCACAAATTTTAACCCGAAATGAATGTTATTCGTTGATCATGATCTTATATCGACGGTTCGATCTATCTATGATGCTTCTTTTCCTTGTTTTAAATCCAACGACTCTTCTTTTTTCCCAAAAAGTTACCTATGATCGGATGGCTCACATTTACTTCGAAACTTCAGGTTTGACTAAAATTCCTTCATGCATATGTCCTTCGGTCGATTTTACCGGAAGTGGTCAATGCCGGGATGACCATGCGTGTGCCACTTCCATGATCTATGGTCCATGACTTACTCTATCCTTCCACTCAACTTGATCCAATGGTCGATAATTCTCTCCGAGTAGAACAACGATCAAGGATTATTGCGGGGTCCTCACTAACACAATGTTTAAAACTGTTGTCAAGTTTTGCAATGGAAACTGCTCGTTTGGTAGTGGAACTGATGCCAATCATAGATCTATTGGCGGGTGACGATCAACAATATAGAATAATTGTGGGAATGGAATTAACACATTTTTTAATTCTCCCTTTCCACTCTGTAATCAATCCATGCCCTTGATCTAGCGCTTGTGTATACAATGGTCACGACTTGATCTGATAGTCTTTATGAAATGCACTTTTCCTTCTGAGCTTTGAACTTTGCATATTGTCTGACATTTTCATTCTCTGCATACTTTTTGAAATTTTCATTCTTTGCTAACTATTATATTGTTGACATCATTAATAATTTCATTGGTGATAACTTATCCTCACATCACAATGACATCAAATGTTGACATCAATGACAATATGTCCAACAATATTCCCCTTTGTCATTGAGAGAAACACACTAAATTCATACACAAAATCCCCCTGTGATGATGCCTTTCTCTATGAAGTTACTCTCCCCCTTTGACATCAATGGCCAAGGGTTTCTCCCCTTATGATCAAACTCTATCTGTCTGCATTTTTTTGACCAAAATATGAACTTGGCTAACTCCCCCTACATGCATGCTCTGCTTGCCATAATTGAATAACTCCCCATGTCAATATGATCTATCTGCCTCTGACTACTCTCCCCCTTTGTTTCTGAAAGGGTAGCTCTTCCTCACAAGGTCTCTTCTCATGTTAATTTTAAAAACTCTTGGCATAATCCTTTGATTTTGTAGAACCCAATTTAAACTTATTTTTGTATTTTCTTTCTTTGACTAACAAATTATGACTTCATCAAAATTTGAATTTGTCCCATATTCTTCTATAGGCACTTCCTTTTCTTGGGCTTGATTTATTTCATATTGAATTTCACATTCTTTATTAGGACCTTCACTCATCATGTTCTTATTATTAATTTCTTCATTTTTGGGTGTAATGTCATCTTTCTTTCTTTCTCCTTCATATTTTCTTCTCCATATCTTTCTATGAGATATTCTTCTTTTTGGATCTTCTATTTATAATTGTGTTTTTGGAGATTTGTCATCTCCTTTCTTCTTCCAACTTTTATTAGGTTTTGTCACTGACTTGAATGACTTATTCAAATATTGAATTTTTGTATTCTTGCAGTTTTGGGATTTGTGCCCAAACCTATCACAGTTCTAACATCTCATTGTATGAAAAAAATTTGTTGTGTGCCCAAAAAAATTACATCTCCAACATCTAATTGAGTTTTTGGATTTTCTTGTATAGCCTTCCTCTAGTTTCTTGCAGTCCATTGCTTTATGGCCAAAGCTATGACAAGAAAATAAATAGCCATTGAAGGTGTTTCCATTCTTGATTTTATTTTGGCTTGAGAAATATGTCATTCGATTTTATTCTTCCTTTTTACTTCTATAGCTTTCTTCCTTAACAAAGTTCATGACTTGTAAATGCTTTGTAATTGCACCTTTTCCTTTTGAGAAGGATGATCCTTTCTCATGTTTGTAAATGGTGTTCCATTTGTCGTTGTCTTCTTTCCTATTGTATCCAAGACCAGTTTTGTCATCAGCTGATCTTTGGCTCTTCCAAATATTATCTAGGATAGCTAAGCTATTCTGGAAATTGACAATCTTATTTGTCTTTTCATTCATTTGTTTGAGATTGACTATTTCTAACTTTAATATTTGACATAATTCTTCCTTTTTAGTCAACTGAATCTTCAGGGCTTCTTCCTCTTCTTTAGAATGTTCAAGATGAGTCTTTAGAATGATGACTATTTCTTCTATATCATCCAATACTTATTTGCATTTAATACTTTTGTCATATGTCTTCAATTCTTCCATATCTTTTGTTAGATAAAAAACTTTAGTTTTTAATATTTTGATTTCTTCCTCGTATTCTAGTTGAATCCTTTTGAGGTTGATGGCTTCTAATTCAAACATTTGGCATGATTATTCCTTTTTAGTTATTTGGATCTTTTGGGCTTCTTCCTTTTTCTTGGCTTCTTCAAATTGAGTCATTAGGTTTGCATTAGTGCTTTCATTTATCTTTTTGAAATTGATGATTTTCAATTCCAACATGTGGTAATAATTTTATTTCCTTGTTAACTGGATCTTTAGGTCTTCTTCACTTTCTTTAATTTCCTCAAGTTGAGTGTTTAGACTATTAACTAATTCTTCTAATTCTTTTAGTACTTCTTTTCTTTTACTGCCACGTGTCATTAATTCTTCCATCTCTTCTGTTAGATTAATAACTTTGGTTTTCAATCTTTTTCTAGCTGAAACTTTTGTTCATTCTCTTCATGGTTAGATTGATCTAACTGTTGAAGTTTCTCCAACTCTTCAAAAGTGTACATAACTGTGTATTCAAGATGGTCAAGAACATTCACAGGAACTTTAATATGCATATAATTTCCTGGTTGCATACAAATCTCATCTATTGCAACGGTAACATCAGTCTTAATATTATGTGATTTTTATTTAGTGATTATTGAGGTATGCCTTAATTCCTGCATTTCATTTTGATTAGAAATATTTTTCTCTGTATTATGTTTTTCAATTTGATTGGAATTCTCCTTTTCTTTATCTTGTTCCTTATCTTGATAAGAATTCTCTTCTTCTGAGTTTTGTTTTTTATTCTGATAGGAATCCTATTTATTTGAGTCTTGTTCCTCACTTTGACTGGATTTCTCTTCTTCTTGTGTTTCATTCTGATAACAATTTTATTGTTGGAGCCATAATTCTTTAGCATATTTCAAGTGTCTTATATTTTCTTTGACTTCATCTGACAATCCATCCTGGATTGCTTTTAAGGCTTCTAAATTGTTTCTCCTTGTTTCCTTTAAAGTTTTGGTTTTGCTCTTTAAAGTAGTTAAGTTCCAGGGCTTACTTACTACCGAATCCCAAACTCCATATCCTCTTGAATTCAGATATATTTTCATATTTTCCCTCCATGATGAATAATCGTTTCCATCAAAT
>SNQJ01S0053285.1:33355-45377 GCA_010110895.2 Picea sitchensis
TTTCCCAAGCTTTTCCATGTTTTAATCACCAAGGGGTTAGACATCAAAACTTCAAACATCAAAGGTATGGTTCAACATCAATCATCATACTTGTTTTATTGAAATAAAGAAAACTACCCTATGCTCTAACCTAATTACCTATGACAATTAGCCCAGATTAAACTGTTGGACTAAGAAATTACTCTATCTTGGGGCTATCTGACTAAGATTAGACAGTCTGGTCAGATTTATTCACTAACTAACCTAAATTACTTGGCTAAGATTGAATAGTTTAGCCAATCTTATTCACTACTCCTATCATCAATTTAAAAGAACTTGTCCATGCTTGAAAAGTATGGACCAAGTCATTGCTATTGCATGGGGCTCTTTGGAATTTCTTTTATGCCCTCTTTTATTCTTTTTCTTCTTTTCTTTTCTTTTTCTTTTTCTTTTCTTTCTTTTTTCTTTTCTTTCTTCTTCTTTTCTTTCTTCTTCTTTTTTCTTTTCTTTTTCTTTTCTCAAATTATTTGCAGAATGGACAATCATTTGACAAACAAAAACACTTAAAGAGATAACATTTCAGTCACCAGTTGATCTTATAAATTATAGGGTTATAACAGCGTCTCCACCTGGGGATGGTACTCTCCTTGTGAAGTGCCAAGAATCTTGATTCCTGATGTTCTGAAACTTTCTCCATAGTTGCCTTTGTTGCTTGATTGGTTTTATTCTTGAAAATTGGAAGATAGTGTTCAGAGGCTTAGGGCCTTCTCTACGGGCTTCAACCATCTGATTAGATTTATTTCACTCAAAAACTTGTAAACAAAATGAAAATGGTTTGTACAATGGAAAAGTGTGACTGGAGGTCCCTACTGAGGAGGTGAATAGTGCTTCAACATTCTACCATTTACAGGTCCTCCTGGCAAATTTGTCCCATCACTGTTGTTGAGAAAGAAGGCATTATTTTCTTTGAATGCTTGAATCCTGTAAGGTCCCTTCCATAGACTGTCGAATTTTCCATGCTTCCCCTTATCTTCATTTCGGGCATCCCATCTCAGAACCAAGTCACCTAGCTCAAAGTCATCCTCTTTAGTTCTTTTGTCAAAGATCTTTTTAATGCTTTCTTAGACAACCTGAGTTTTGTTGTATACTTCTTCTCTGGACTACTACAATTGGATCATCTGGTTTATCCTTCTTTGGGAGTCGTTCGGCTCGACTTGCATCTATTGTAGAAATTTCATGATAGGAACTCCTAAGGAAGTGGGAAAAACTTCTTTAATGCCATAGACCAGCTGATATGTTGACATACCAATTGACCTCTTGGTGGTTAGTCTGTTAGCCCGTAGTGCAAAAACCAGCTTGTTATGCCATGGTTTTTTTTTTTGTTGCAAAGTCTTCTTAATAATGTTCACCAGTGTCTTATTTGATGACTCCGCCAACCCATTTCCCTGAGGGTAATAAGCTGTGGAATGACCCAAACCAATATGGTACTGGTTGCAAAATTCTATGAGCTTCTTAGATCGAAAAGCAACTGCATTGTGAGTTAAAATCTTTCTAGGACATCCAAAACGAGACAAGATATTATTTTCAAGAAATTTGATAATGACATAATCATTAGCTTGCCTGCTTGGTATAGCTTTGATCCATTTTGTGAAATAGTCTGTAGCAGTGAGAATCCACCTGTGCTGGCCTGAAAAGGGAGGATGTATTTCTTCGATAAAGTCTAATCCCCATTGTTGGAAAGGAGTTTCCACAGAGATTGGTTTCAGGGGAAAAGGAAGGAGCTTCTTTTTTCCCTCAAAAACTTGACACCGATGACACGAAGTCACTTTCTGATGCACATCAGTGAACAACATAGGCCAATGAAACCCAGCTCTGAGAATTTTATTAGCTGTGGTCTTCCAGCTTAGATGACCACCACAGTCTCCTGCATGAAAATCCTACAATACTCTGTTAGCTTCATCTTTTAACAAACAATTCAACAAAATTTCTCCAGGATCCTTCCAATATAGATTGCCTTGTAGAAAGAAAAATTTTAATGCTTTCAATTTCAAAAACCTAGCTTTAGTTTTGGTCAAACCAGGGGGAGCTTGTAAGTTATGCAAAACAAATATCAGGTCTGCGTACCATGGAGAGTTCAGAAATACCTCTTTCACACTTGGAGTTGCCTGCTCTCCCTGTTCATCTACTGCAGCTAATAAATTAATATCAAGAGCATGGAAATTGGATTCGGCCAATAAATTTGCTAGACCTTGACCCTTAATCAGTTTAGTAGGCTTAATCTCTATGTCATACTCTAGAATGATAGCAATCCATTTTCCTCTTCTGCCATCTGGATTATCCTGAGTTAAAATGTATTTTACTACCGTGTTCAGAACATATGCGATGGTGTGGAAATTGAGAATATATACTCTAAAATCCTTTATGGATTTTACCAGGGAAAAAGCTTGTTTCTCCATTATTTTATAATTCAAAGTAGCATCTCTTAATGCCTTACTGAAAAAGGCTATGGGTTGTTCATACCCTTCGTTGTTTTTCTGTAGTAATACTGCTACAATGGTATGTTCAGAAACAAAAGAAAAAAGGTAAAAATTCTTGGTGAAATCAGGACTGATCAAGACCGGAGCCTGTGTGAGTGCATGTTTGACTTGTTCAAAAGACTGCTTAGATTCAGTGTCCCATTTTATTTTTGTGTCCTTTTTTAACATGTTTGTGATGTTCCTAAGAAGCTCGTCCAAGTTAGGTATGAATCTTCTCAGAAAAATTATTTTTCCAATGAAAGACTGTAACTCCTTGATATTCCTTGGGTGTTCTAATTTTTGAATGGCTTCTATTCTACTGGGATCTATCTTAATTCCGTCCTTAGAGATTATGTGCCCCAACAGTTTACCTTCCTCTAGTCCGAAAAGGCTTTTCTTAGGATTTCGATAAATCCCAAATTTCCTGCATTTCTCAAATACTCGTCTGAGATGTCTTAAGTGCTCATCATCAGATTGGGAAAACACAGTTACGTCATCCAGATAAACAACAATAAATTTTCCAAGTTATTCCACAAAAGTGATGTCCATCGCTCTTTGGAAAGTGGCCCTAACATTCATCAACCCAAAATGCATTTTCACGTACATGAAGGTGCCCCAAGGTGTTGTGAAGGTTGTTTTCTCTTGGTCATCTGGGTGAACAAGAACCTAGTTATAGCCTGAGAAACCATCTAGTAAGGAGATTCGGCTGGATCCAAATACCCTTTGTAATATGTGGTCCATTTTTGGCAATGGGTAGTTTTCCTTTAGAGAAACTTTGTTCAGGTTTTGGAAATCAATGCAAAGCCTGATTTCCCCAGACTTCTTTCGGGTTGGGACTAGATTTGAAACCCATTTGGAAAATTGTAAGGGAACTATGATTTTAGCATCATAAATCTTTTTGATTTCTTTTTCTATCAGGGGAATTAACTTGGGATTGATTCTCCTAAGCTTCTGTCTGAAAGGTTTTTGGTCTTCTTTTATTAGGATCCTATGTTGTATGATGCTTGTGTCATAAGATTTTAAATCTTCATAACCCCAAGAAAACACGTCTGCATATTCCTTGAAAAGTTTGATGTATTTGAGTTTCTGCTCCGGAAGTAAGGATTTAGAAAGTTTTACTATCTTGGGCTTCTCTTCTGTTCCTATGTTAACGTCTTCAACCTCTTTGCCACTAGCTTCAATTTTTGGTTTTTTAGCTACATCATTAAAATCAAAAAGGTATTCTAAAGGAACTAAACCCCTAGGTAAAACATTACCTTTTAAATGTAAAACATCAGATTCTAACTCATCTTCACCTAACTCTCCTGAATCTATCTTATTCACACTATCATTTCCAAAATCAGATCTATTTACATTTTCATCCTCATTCTCTAGGTCTATGTTTGTACACTCGAAATCATTTTTACATTGTAGAAAATATTCAATTTGGTCATCGTTCCCAAATACCTGCCAGTATCTGATGTTATCAGGGACAAATGGTTTGAACTTCACCTCCACCATGTAGGGGCGAGTGGAATGAAAAGGTATCTTGCACGTAGCTACTGATGTCGCTAACCCATCTGCTAAAATATTATGTCCCCTAGGCATAACCTGTAAATCAACTTTAGTGAAACATTTAAGGGCATCCAAAACAACATTCTTGTAAGCTCTGAGATGGGGATGTTTTGCTGCATACTCACCTTTGATTTGCTTGATAATTAACTTGGAATTGCCTCTTACCATGATTTGTTTGGCACCAACTTTCTTTAGAAGTTTCAGACCGAGCATCAAAGCTTCATACTCGGAAATATTGTTGGTGCATTGAAAATTTAATTTGTAAGAATGGTTTTCCGAATACCTGGATTTGTGATTGTGCAACCAAACTCCTGCTCCAGCTCCTTCTTTGCTTACAAATCCATCGAAGTCCATGCTCCAGAAATCTACTGGAAATTCTTCACTTATCACATTTTTCTTTCTTTTGCCTCAGTGATTTCTTGGCCTTCATTCGGATCAAATGTATCTTCTTCCCGCTGAATGATTTGTTCTCCCGTATCGCCGTCATTATATAGGATGAAGGAATCTAGGTCAAAATGTGTAGAGTACATGGGATAGTTATGTGGCTTTTCTTGGTTGTTGACCATATACTTCATCAACGTCTCTCTGTACAGTCTTCTTTGTTGCTCGAACACTGGGATGGTGGCATATGACATATCCAACTACAAAGTACCTTTCAATTTGCCCCCCCAAGACCTGGACAACAACATACCATATTTCAGGGGAATGTCTGCGACCACAACATCCATAACCATGTTTTTTGCTAGAATCTGAACTAGAGTGATACATAAGTCTTTGATCAATCCGATACATCTGACTTTGCTGGAGTCAAAAGAGTGTAAGTCCTTATAAGGTTGGTGACCTCAAGTCCCAGTTTTTCCATCACTGCTTTAGGCATCAGGTTGTGGGAAGCACCTGAATCTAACATAGCATTATGAAGAATCAGGTCATGTATATTAAGGCTGACGTAAAAAGGAGAAACAATGCCATTGTTGGTTTGACCATCAACTTCAGGGCCAAACAGGAGTTCGGGTTGATCATCAGTAAGATTTACAATGTCTGAATGATTCGTCGATCCAACGGCTATGGCCTTCGTGCCTATATCAGGTTCAATGCTCAACACTTTGATCACCTATGATCGGTAAGCGTCTTTACCGATCAACTTGAAAAGGGGAATGGGAATTTTCACTTTTTCTAATTCCCCTTCGAGGCTGAAAGGTGTAGGTGCTCTGCTTTGGCTCAAAAATTCTGATTTGTCCACCACAGTCTTCTAGCCAGAAGTATTTGGAGGGTTGGTTGATGAAACCTCAGTCTGTGTTGATATTTGTAAAATGGTAGGGTTTCTTTTTGTTGGAGCTTCAGCATTACCTTTCTCAGGGGTCTCTTAGCAGAAGGCTCAGGGGCTTTCTTGGTTTCGACCACTTTCTTCGTTTCGATTACCTTTTTTGGGGAATTTTCATCTATCTTCTTACTCCGCAAATTGTACTTCCTGTGTACCTTCATAATGGAATTTTCAAATGCCTGTTGTTCAGTATCTTCAACTTCTTCTCTCACCTGCATTTGAGAAAGGAGGAAAAGTTCTTTCTCTTCCTGAGTGAGAAAAATAGCTTCGTTATTCTGAATGCCCATGAGGTTTATGTGTGTGTCCTCCAATTCTTCAATGAACTCTTCTCCTTCATCAACATAATTTTCCTGTAGGGGTGGTCTGATCTATTGATCAAGACCCCTCTGTTCTCTTTGATCCATGGGATCTCTCTGCCTGATTTGAGGAGGATTCCTTCTGAAGTTAGGATTCTTAATTTGTGGAGCAGGTTGATTTTCTCTAGGAGGATTTCTTTCAGATACAGTGAGTCTCTCCATCATCCTTTCCATTGATCTAGCTAAGGAATTCAATTTGGCATCAGAAGAAGATGTGGAAGGTTCTTCTTTAATTGCGACTCTCCTTTTGGTCCTCTGTTGTGCCCTTTTAGCCAACAAGTCGGCCTCCACACTTATTGCGCTTTTCTGCATATCTTCCAGGGTGGTGGAGTTTCTTTCCCTTAACTGATATGACATATCAACATCGAAACCGTTAGGGAATTTTATCAGTGATAAACCTTGTCGGGGTTTAATATTGGTTGGAATTGCCTTGTATATATTATTGAAGTGGGTGCAGTAATCTTGAACGTTCTCACCTTGATTCCCTCTGATGTTTTTGTATTTTGACAAGATTTGGAGAGGATTTTTCTTTACCTCCCATCTGTCTAGAAAACTTCTTTGAAACGTTGTAAGGTTGAGCACCGAGGCAACACGTAAACCCTTGTACCATTTCTTAACATCATCGATCAAACTCTCTACAAACAATCTCATCTGAACGCCAGCCTCATCTACTTGTTGTAGATCAAAATAGTCATTGATTTTATCAACATGTTATTGTGCACTCAAGGGCCCTGTTCCATCGAATTGTGGAAGTCTTGTTTGATAATCCTGGGGCATAACATGTAGAGGTGAGACCAACACCAAGGGAGCATATCTGGCTACCATGATAGGTGGAGGGGGGGGGACAACAACCTGGATGATAGGTGTGGTAGTGACAGAAGACGAGGAGGAGGAGGGGCTTGCTGGCATGGAGTGAGTGGCTTGAGGGTTTGTTGTGGGAGATAGTATTTCATGGGTTAGGGGTTGCAAGGTTTTTAGATCTAAAACGATTTCAGTCACAAAGTTGTTAGACTTTGTTCTAAACAGGTTTTGTTCAAAAATGGTGTCAAAGTTAAGATCTTGAAGGGTAAAAAGTTCCTCTGGAAGAGAAGGGGACCTCTGAAGGGGACTATGACTTCCTGAAATTTCTACGATGGTTTTCTTTCTAAGTAACTGTTCTGGATTATCAGTTGCTATTACAAGTTCTGGGTCTGGGTGGGATCAAGTATAAGTTCTTTTAGGAGCCAGATTTCCTTTTTTGATTTCGATGTGTATATTTTTAGTTTTATGAGTCCGAAAAATAATATGTACAAGCTTTAACAACCTCTAAAAATTATTTCTTTTTCAGATTTATGATTTGTTTAGAAACAAAGCTTTCTTCTAAGGGAAAGAAAACGTGGGGTTGAAAAGTTCTTCCCCAGTATGGTCGCCACTATGTTAACACTCTGTAAATTCCTAGAGGTTGTTAGGAAAGAAGAAATCTACGAGAGGTAACTTTATCCAACCACTTCGAAACTGGAATCCATCCCTACCAGCTTCAGAGAGGGATCTCTTTGTATGATTTAGATATGTTTTGAACTTAAGATATTAGGCTAGTTAAATAAATAAGATTGAAAAGGTTTGTTGTTTTTTGTTGAGTTGGCTGAAAGGGATTTACGCATCCATTGGGCTATGGAATCTGTGTTATAGAGATAAAAATCTAAACCAAAAAAAAAACATTCTTTTCACAGGGCAGGATAATGCATTCGTTGGATTATTTTAGCGGTAAAATGATGAAAAGCTGAAAAGATGAGAATATCAATTAAAGTAAAGAAGCATTTAAGAATTTCTTCACTGTAATATCAGAATATAAACATTAAAATATTTCAAAGTATGAAACAGGGTATACAAGGATGAATCCTGCAATATACGTTACTTTTAAAAGATTAGATTAGAAAACACTATGATAACTAAGCAAGAGGAACATTCGACATAGAAAGAAAACATCACCAATGAACAACACGCGAGAATCCTGTGAAACGTCTCTTTGTATTAATGGAAGATCTCTTGATAAAAATATTACAGTCTTGTAACTTGCAAAGCATAAAGATCAACCCTCAATGCTTCAAAGTTTGAAGTATTTATAATTGAAATTACAAACGATCCTGTCATTAAATATCAGGACGTGGCAAATATAAATTTAGCTAACTAACTTAACAAGATACAAAAATCTAGGAAATTATTTGATGATGTGTCGAAACTTCATGTTGTTTTCTGGGTGAACCGTTGGTGAGGCCTCCGCACGACCTCATCTGACTGGATAGCTGACTGGGCTTGGACAGCTTGTCGACTACTCGATCAAATTGTAAATCTCTTCCCATCGAAGGTGACTGGGAATGTTGACTTTGAGCAATCTACGATATACTTCATCCATCTCCGTGTACTTGGAAAAAGTTGTCTTGCTGATGAAGATGTACCAGATCTCATGCTGTATGTTGATGTACAACTATAAAGCATCCAAGAATGCCTTGCCAGTGGTATTGCCTTGTATTCCTGAGAATTTTGAGCTATCCTTAGCCACAGGGGCTAGTCTCTTTTTATAATCGGGGAGTGTCATCAATTTGTCATTTATAACTCTCATACCANACCAGGAAGGCCTTTCTTCTGCAGAGCTTCGATCTTGCTGAAAAATCTTTGTACCTCTGCGTCCATGGTTTGGACCTTTTCCTCCAACTGTAACATCAATCCTCTCTTGGTCAATACCCTCTTGACCTCAAGGATGGTGTCTATCCTATATTCAATCTTCAACTCCTCTAGCTCCTCTCTGGCTTTGGAATTTAGAAATTTGATGATCTTAGTAGCTTCTATGGGCATCTCTCCCAGTTCCACTCTTATCTTCTCGATGGCATGTTGACTTATTTGCACCAGCTCATTTTTCTTGAACATGATTTGTATCATTGGCCATATTTTGTTCATGCTCTTGGTGATTTCTCTCCAGACACTTTCTTTGACCTTAGCCAGTGTTTTTACCGCCACTGTTTGCTTTTGAAGCTGTTGCAATTCCTGTTTAAGATTGTCTGAAATTTGTTTCTCCTTGGTGTAGCTGGTTTGGAAGGAAGATTTGAGTTCTTGAAGGTTCTCAATCTCCTTTTTAAGCCTGCTAATCTCTGTCTCTTGCAAATTCATGTGTTCCATGGATTTATCCAGCTCAACTGTCTTATCCATAGCTGTCAGTGGAGTTTCCAAGGGGATTTCTGCTACAGACGTTGTGCTCACTCCTATGAGTGGAACTGTGCTGAGTGGAATGACCTCCATGGGCTTTAACTACTCCTTTTCTTTCACTAGTTTTTCCAATTCTGCTTCCATTTCCTTCCATTGTGCATTCTACTCCATGATCAATTTGAGCATCTCATCCTTTTCTCCTTCAGTCTTTGCTATTTCCTTCATCTGTGAGTCTTCTGTTGGTGGCAGTTTTAACTGTTTCCTCAGAGAATCTATATCAGCATTTTTTTATTTTTGAGCATGTCCTCGACTGCTTTCACAGTCGAGGGGTCATAACCAATCTTGAGGACCAGTTCTTCCAACGTCTTTATCTTGTTATCCTTGGAAAAGGATGATATTTTTTCTAACTTCAGCTACTTCTGGACGTTGTTCAGAGATACCTGTAACCTGGAGGCAGTAGTAGAAGCATTTGCCAATGTGGAGAAAACTATTTCAATAGTTTTCCTGTGCAGATCCATTTGATCAGTTGGATGCACATCTTTAGTCTGAATTTCGAAAGTTTCCCTTTTGTAATCGGTGATTACTTTCAGGTCTGGCACATGTGCTTGTAGAAACGCCATATGCATTCTACCCTTCTCAGTGTCGAATGCAGACAACAATCGGTGTTGTGCAGTTGATGTTTGCTTCCATAATTGAGCATACGTGTTGTTGGTCAGCGTCTGATTTCTCTTTTTAATAAGATCATATTTCTCAAAAATACTTAATTTTGGTCCTGTTTTGCTCGGTTGGTTGACTGGTGGAGTATCTTTAGGCTTCTTAGGCAACACTGTAGTCACGATTTGTTTACTACTTGTACTAATGAGTGACCGATCAACCTCCAGAGTTGTAGTGGATTGAATTCCCTTTTCACCAGCCATGTCAGGTGCCTGACTGGTCTTTGGCCTCTTTGTGTGCATTTGGAACTCTTTAGATGATACTTCAGTGATGGAAGGTGAAGTGTCCTTCCTAGGCCTTTTCTCCTTGATAACCCATGGTGTGGTTGTCTGTGAAACAATGACTGGAGGTTCCTATTGTTCTGTCTCAACCAGAGTGTTTGGCTCCCATTCTGTCTGGTTGGAAAACTTCTCTACCTCAGGCCTAAATGTGTGAACATACAAGATATTCTTATTTTTGACCCTCATCTCGAAAATTATTCTGCATGGATCATAGTGCCATGCAAAACTAACAAAAAACTTCATTTCTTTTAGCATTTTGTCTGCTTCCTCTCCGGTGCCTCGGCTATTACAAATGATTGATCCTATTTTCCCTTTGATCCTAAGCTATTGCTTCTTTTTCAGAGACACAAAATGAATGTTGTCTGAATTGATCATCTGCCTTATGTACTCCAGGGAAAAAATCCTCATGGGAAGATATTTGGGTAACTTGTATGGGGCCAATTCCCACCCATACACTCTGATCTTTGTGTGGTCCTGGTACAGGTACCAGTCTCTCATTTTTGCAAGATCCGAGAGGTGTAGGATCCTATTAATTTCCTCATTTATTCTAGGTTCAGGTCTGCCGCTGAGCATACTCACCAATGGGTGGTAGAACTGCTCGATGAACTGCTTGAAACTGAATTATGTAGAGTTATGTCTGAGCAGCAAAGTCCACGCTGTCACTGCCTATGGTCTCCCATCTTTATCCATCTTTTGCATTGAAAAGGAAAATTTGTCTGCTTGAAAGAAGACGAACAGGTAAGCCAGTATTGAAGAATACCAGAACATGCCTTATGTGGTGAAGTTAATGAATTGTTCGTGAATGTTGTTCGCCAGGAATGTACTATAGTTGAACTGAGTAGTGGGTCTCTCATCGGTGGAAAAAATGGATAGAGATCCCAAGATGGGTTCATCCACCCATTGATCCGAAAAATATCCAAGCAAGGCACATAGTGACGTGATGACCTGGTTTCCCTTTATTGAGAATAGGGAGGAAGGATAAGGGGGGTTTGTAGTGGGGAGATGAGCGGATTGTGGAAGGAAAAGCTCAAAAATCTAAGCTCTTTGGGGAAAAGACAACTTCTGATAGAGCTTCGTGATGATTTCGAGGTTGAACGGTGAGGTGGATTCGACTCTAGGTATCTGCATCATTTGGTCAATGGTTTCTTGTGTGACGAGGAAAAGAATTTCTCCAGACAAAGAGATAATGGCTCTTTGTTCAGGGATATAATGGGCCTGACATTTGAAGGCGAATTCAGGAAAGTGGTGAATCTAGGGGAAAGGATACAAGGGAAGATTTGACTCCTAGAGTCCAATTTCATCACTCTGGTCAAGGAAAACCTCTTTGAGCCATGACTACAAGTACGCGAAGTTGAATTCACATCTGGTGTCTGTGATTAAATGGTCTTTGTCCACTAGGGGGATCCTGTCGAGGTCGACAGGCGACAAGAGGAAAGGATTTTCCTCAACTTCTATCCTCTTTGATTTTGGCACCATAGCTATAAAAATACCTGTAAATCAAACAATAGTTAGTGGGGATGATGGTGGCTTGGGATGTTTGACTGAAACGAAGAGAAAATAGGGAAAAATGCTCTGGTGCGACGGGAAAGGTATTTTCTAGTGAGACGACATAGTAAGAAATGGAAGAAAGAAGGGAGATGATGGTTTTGAGTGAACGGATATCCATTGGGCGTGGGGAACAGGTTAGTAGGATAACGGATAAGTTAGCCAGTAATAAATTGCCAACGGATCGTTTGGAGCGTGAGATGGAAGGTAATAATGAATGATGAATACGACCAGGCAACGTGGCGGGAGACAATTGGGGAGTGACCTTGGTGAGAGGACTTGTAAAGGGCAGACAAGGGGAAAGGGACTAACAGAGTAATGAGACGTGACCTCTAGGAAAAATGTGGATGATGACGTCATGGGGTGACGGGGCATGTTAGAAATGATAGACGGTGGAAGTCTGAACCAATGAATTTTATGCCACGTAGAGGAAAAGGGCCCACCAGAGAATATTCCATTCCGAACCCCACCCCCCCTCCATTAAAGATAGATCGGTTGGGGGGGGTCCGAAAAACACCATGAGCCATTGATTTGCGTGCTTTCTTCTCAACTACAAATCTGTGCGCGATATTTAAA
>SNQJ01S0053285.1:45391-58892 GCA_010110895.2 Picea sitchensis
GTGGGCCATTTTCCTCTACGTGGCACAAATTCATTGGGCCAGACTTCCACCACCTATCATTTCTGACATTCCCCGTCACCCCATGATGTCATCATCGATGTTTTTCCCAGAGGTCACGTCTCATTACTCTGTCAGTCCCTTTCCCCTTGTCTACCTTTTACAAGTCCTCTCACCAAGGTCACTCCCCAATTATCTCCCACCACGTTGCCTATTCATATTTGTCCTTCATTATTACCTGCCATCTCACACTCCAAACGATCCATTGGCAATTTATTATTGGCTAACTTATCTGTTAGCTTGCTAACTTGTTCCCCGCGCCCAACGTATATCCGTTCACTCAAAACCATCGTCTCCCTTCTTTATTCCATTGTTTACTGTGTTGTCTCACCAGAAAATACCTTTCCCATCGCACTAGATAATTTTTCCCCGTTTTCTCTCTGTTTCAGTCAAACATCCCAAGCCACCATCATCCCCACTAACGACTGTTTGATTTGCAGGTATTTTTACAGCTATGGCACCAAAATCAAAGGGGACAGAAGCTCAGGAAAATCCTTTCCTCCCACCACCTGCCGACCTCAAAAGGATCCCCCTAGCATACAAACACCATTTAATCACAGACACCAAATGCAAATTCGACTTCGTAGACTTGCAGTCATGGCTCAAAGAGGTTTTCCTTGACCAGAGTGACGAAATTTGGCTCTGGGAGTCAAATCTTCCCCTGTATTTTTTCCCCCAGATTCACCACTTTCTCTAATTTTCCCTAAAATGCCAGGCCCATTATATCCCTGAACAAAGAGCCATTGTGTCTTCGTATGGAGAAATTATTTTCCTCATCACACAAGAAACCATTGACCAAATGATGTAGATACCCAGAGCTGAATCTGCCTCACCTTTCAACCTCGAAATCATCACGAAGCTCTATTAGAAGTTGTCTTTTCCCCAAAGAGCTCAGATTTTTGAGCTTTTCCTCCCATAATCCACTCAAATCCCCACTACAAACCCCCCTTATCCTTCCTCCCTGTTCTCAATAAAGGGAAACCAGGTCATCACGTCACTATGTGCCTTGCTTGGATATTTTTCGGATCAATGGGTGGATGAACCCATCCTGGGATTTCTGTCCATTTTTTCCACCGATGAGAGACCCACTACTTAGTTCGACTACAGTACGTTCCTGGCAGACAACATTCACGAACAATTCATTAACTTCGCCATAGAAGGCATGTTCTGGTATTCTTCAATACTGGCTTACCTGTTCATCTTCTTTCAAGCAGACACATTTTCCTTTTCAATGCAAAAGATAGATAAAGATGGGAGACCATAGGTAGTGACAGTGTGGAATTTGTTGCTCAGACATAACTCTACAGAATTCAGTTTCAAGCAGTTCATCGAGCAGTTCTACCACCCAATGGTGAGTATGCTCAGTGGCAGACCTGAACCTAGAATAAATGAGAAAATTCAGAGGATCCTACACCTCTCGGATATTGAAAAAATGGGAGACTGGTACCTGTACTAGGACCACACAGAGATCAGAGTGTATGGGTGCGAATTGGCCCCATACAAGTTACCCAAATATCTGCCCGTGAGGATTTTTTCCCTGGAGTACATAAGGCAGATGATCAATTCAGACGACATTCATTTTGTGTCTTTGAAAAAGAAGAAACAACTTAGAATCAAAGGGAAAATAGGATAATTCATTTGAAATAGCCGAGGCGTCATGGAGGAAGCAAACAGACTGCTAAAAGAAATGAATGTTTTTGTTATTTTCGCATGGCACTATGATCCGTGCGGGATAATTTCCAAGATGAGGGTAAAAAATAAGAATATCGCGTATGTTCACACATCCAAGCCTGAGGTGGAGAATTTCGCCAACCAAATAGAATGGGAGCCAAACACTCTGGTTGAGATAGAAAAACAAGACCCGCTGGTCACTGTTTCACAGAAGACTACACCACAGGTTCCCAAGGAGAAAAGGCCCAGGAAGGACACTTCACCTTCCATCACTGAAGTATTGTCTGAAGAGTTCCAATTGCACCTGACATGGCTGGTGAAAAGGGAATTCAATACACTACAACTCTAGAGGTTGACCAGTCGCTCATTAGTACAAGCAGCAAACAAATTGTGACTAGAGTGTTGCCCAAGAAACCTACATATACTCCACCAGTCAACTAGCCGAGAAAAATAGGACCAAAATTGAGTATTTTTGAGAAATATGATCTGATTAAAAAGAGAAATCAGACGCTGAACAACAGCATGTATGCTCAATTCTGGAAGCAAACATCAACTGCACAACACAGATTGTTGTCTACATTTGACACTGAGAAGGGTAGAATGCATATGGCGTTTTTGCAAGCACAGGTGCCAGACCCGAAAGTAATCACCGATTACAAAAGGGAAACTTTCGAATTTCAGACTAAAGATGTGCATCCAACTAATCAAATGGATCTGCACAGGCAAACTGGAGAAATGGTTTTCTCCACATTGGAAAATGATTCTACTACTGCATCTAGGTTACAGGTATCTCTGAACAACGTCTAGATGCATGTGAAGTTAGAAACAATATCATCCTTTGCCAAGGATAACAGGATAAAGACGTTGGAAGAATTGGTCCTCAAGATCGGTTACGACCCCTCAAATGTGAAAGCAGTCGAGGAGATGCTCAAAAAGAAAAATGTTGATATATCTTCTCTGAGGAAATAGTTAAAAATACCACCAACAAAAGACTCACGGATGAAGGAAATAGCAGAGACTAAAGGAGAAAAGGATGAGATTCTCAAACTGATCATGGAGCAGAATGCACAGTTGAAGGAAATGGAAGCGGAATTGAAAAAACTAGTGAAAGAAAAGGAGCAGTCAAAGCCCATGGAGGTCATTCCACTGAGTGCAGCTCCACTCATAGGAGTGAGCACAACGTCTGTAGCAGAAATCCCCTCGGCAACTCCACTGACAGCTATGGAGAAGACAGTCGAGCTGGCTAAATCCATGGAACACATGAATTTGCAAGAGAGAGAGATTAGCAGGCTTAAAAAGGAGATTGAGAACCTTCAGGAACTCAAATCTTCCTTCCAAACTAGCTACACCAAGGAGAAAAAAACTTCACACAAGCTTAAACAAGAATTGCAACAGCTTCAAAAGCAAACAGTTGCGGACAAAACACTGGCTAAGGTCAAAGAAAACGTCTAGATAGACATCACCAAGTCCATGAATGAAATATGGCCGATGACACAAATCATATTCAAGCAAAACAAGCTGGTGCAAAGAATTCATCAGCCCATCGAGAAGATAAGAGCAGAACTGGGAGAGAAGACCACAGAAGCTACTAAGATCATCAAATTTCTAAATTCCAAAACCAGAGAGGAGCTAGAGGAGTTGAAGATTGAAGATAGGATAAAGACCATCCTTGAGGTCAAGAGGGACCTAACCAAGAGAGGACTATTGTTATAGTTGGAGGAAAAGTTCCAGACCATGGACGCAGGGGTACAAAGATTTTTCAGCAAGATCGAAGCTCTGCAGAAGAAAGGCCTTTCTGGTATGAGAGTTATAAATGACAAATTGATGACACTCCTTGATTATAAAAAGAGACTAGCCACTGTGGCTAAGGATAGCTCAAAATTCTCAGGAATACAAGGCAGTATCACTGGTAAGGCATTCTTGGATGCTTTACAGTTGGACATCAGCATACAACATGAGATATGGTAATCTTCATCACCAAGCCAACTTTTTCCAAGTACACGGAGATGGATGAAGTATATCGTAGATTGCTCAAAGTCAGCATTCCTAGTCACCTTCAATGGGAAGAACTTTGCAATCTGATCGAGTAGTTGACGAGTTGTCCAAGCCTAGTCAGCTATCCATTCAGACGAGGTTGTGTGGAGGCCTCACCAACGGTTCACCCAGAAAACAACATGAAGTTTCAACACATCATCAAACAATTTCCTAGATTTTTGTATCTTGTTAAGTTAGTTAGCTAAATTTAGATTTTCCACATCCTGATCTTTAATGACAGGATCATTTTTAATTTCAATTATAAATACTTCAAACTTTGAAGCATTGAGGGTTGATCTTTATGATTTGCAAGCTACAAGACTGTAATATTTTTATCAAGATATCTTCCATTAATACAAAGAGACGTTTCATAGGATTCTCACGTGTTGTTCATTGGTGATGTTTTCTTTCTATGTTGAATGTTCCTCTTGCTCAGTTATCATAGTGTTTTCTAATCTAATCTTTTAAAAGTAACGTACGTTGTAGGATTTATCCTTGTATACCCTATTTCAGACTTTGAAAGATTTTAATGTTTATCTTTTGATATTACAGTGAAGAAATTCTTAAATGATTCTTTACTTTAATTGATATTCTCATCTTTTCTTCTTTTCATCGTTTTACTGCTAAAAGAATCCAACAAATGCATTATCCTTCCCTATGAAAAGAATCTTTTGTTTCTGGTTTAGATTTTTATCTCTATAACACAGACCCCATAGCCTAATGGATGCGTAAAGCCCTTTTAGCCAACTCAACAAAAAACAACAAACCTTTTCAATCTTATTTATTTAACTAGCCTAATATATTAAGTTCAAAACATATCTAAATCATACAGAGAGATCCCTCTCTGAAGTTGGTAGGTCTGGATTCCAGTCTCGAAGTGGTTGGATAAAGTTACTTCTCGTAGATTTCTTCTTTCCTAACAACCTCTAGGAATTTACAGAGCGTTATGCTCATTCACAAGAAGACATTAAAAGAGGCCAAAAATGGCCTTTTAACATAATTTACTAAACTCTAAGGGAAAAAAACCCTAAATACCCAAAACCCAAACCCTAGGATATGAAGCACCAAAAGTATTGTAGGCCCTGATGTGGTTAGTTGAAACGTAAACTTCCTGGGGGCACAAATTTTTCATACAATCTCTTTTTGGGGCGCACAATAGTGCATTGGAAAGATCTAACTAAGAAGTACAAGTTTTGGTAGGCTTGGGAAGGCCATGGCCATAATAGGCTTTCAAATGGACAAAAAACATCATTTAAGGCCTCAAAACAACCTTGGAAGTTTAGGACCTAAAAAATTGTAGATGAAAAAAATTCCAAGATGGAGAATTGTATTGAGTCAGTGGAAGAGGTGGGTGGCCATCGATGTCCACCTAGATCAAGATGACATGTGTACACACATAAATTTTAGATCAATGAAATAATGATTTTGAAAACTACTCAATGGGTTCCAAAACTACCATAAAACACTTCTAGTTTTATGTTATGGGGCAACCTGATCTGATTTTTCACATTGATTTTCCATATTTTTTTTCATTAATTCTATGTGTTTCTCAAGGTACTTTCTAATCAATTGCAATAAATTTCTCATGATGGAGGTAAAGGTGGCGTTATATGGAAAATTAACATTGGAAAGGTTATCTTTATCATTGGCTTCACCATTTTAATTTGGAATGCTCAACAAATCATTATCTTGGAAAAAGACAATTTCGAGTACGTTGTAAATTCTATTAAAATGGATAAGTTTTTCAACTGTTGATCAAGTTATTTAGAGGATTAGCTTGAAATTTTGGTAGAATATGGCTCCCCAAAGGAAATATTTTGTTGTTAATACCCCTATAAATCCTTCAATAGAGTCGGAAGCCTTAGTAGACTTACATTTTTATGTTTTTGATACATGCATTATTGTGGGTTGTCTGGGAAAGGTTCATGAGTTGGACAGAGACCTCGCTCATGTTGGTTTTGACTAGTCTTAAACTTGGTCAATCCATTTGGCTTAGGCCATAGTTTCTTTTACCTTTCATGCACCCTATTTTGTTGAGGCATGCGCAAAACTATTTATCCCTCTCAATCACACCCTGATTTCTTTGGATGGTTCTATCAAAATTCTATCCATTATTGTCGAGTCCATATCCAATATACTCTTATTTCCTGATCTGAAATCGGATCCAGGAGCCTGTCAGGGCATGAAAAATGCTCAAAAATGAAAGTGCTCAGAATCTGATGAAACCAACATCATTGCGTTCGACTCATCTTCCTGATTCCGGTGGTATAATTTTTATCTCAAACTGAGTCCGTATGAAGAAGATATCGCATTCTGTCCGCCGAGCCAAACAGGAAAAATTTTGACTTTGCTGACTGTGCAGTCCGTACAGCCCGTACGGATGCTGACGTGGCATGTCCGCACGTGCAACACGTGGAAAGTCCGTACAGGACACGTGGTGTCTCCAGATCATGACACGTGTCAGGCAGATTTGGCATTTTCAATGCGCAGTTGGACCAATCCCGAATTGACACGTGTCACCACTGAAAGGGTGACACGTGGCAGGGTGACGTCAGCAGTTGACGCGGCAAGTGACGGAGCGTATGGTAGGATGACGTGTCATGATGACAGAGCGTACGAAAATGACGTGGCAGCAACGCGTGGCAGTGACATGGGCCAATCAGCTGTTGACACGTGGCATTCATTGAGTGGATGTAAAGGTGCCACGTGGCCCAATCACGGGCTACCACGTGGCACCCCGGGTTTAGCCAATAAGAGCTATGTTAAAAGTTTTTGGGTTTGCCGGATTCGAACCGGCGACCTCCCTCCATGGCAAAGTCTTCACGGCGAGCCTTCGACCAGTAGACCAATGAACATTTCCTGTTATGTATTTGGACGGAAAAGTTTTTATTTTTGTTGGTTGTTTGAAACGGACGGGGGGCGGGCCGGGGCTTGGCCCCGACCCGTGGTCTTGTGGCTATTCTATATGACTGTGTATATAAATGTTTGGCGCGGTTTTTAAATGTAACGATTACATATAATGTTTGGAGTTAACATATGCGACCACCGTAATGTGCGCGGATATAATTCATATATAGTTTCAAACTATATTAAAACGCGGTTTCAATATATTCAACGGTTATAACCGTTACACGTAAATACGCGGGACTGTCACATATGACCGGGCGGGCGGTTTTGAACGGTTAAGTAGCCGAGGGTCCTATGATAGCGCCAATGTAACCAAGAGCCAGCGCTTGCGGAGGAGGCCAGTGCTTAGCCAGTAGGGCTAGCGCTTGGCCGTATGGAGTCATGTGACCTCGCCGAGAGGGGCCGCACCCAGGCTTGGGGGCTATAAGCCCAAATGTAACTAATTTATAGTTTAAAAGTGGGTTTTATAACCACTTTGGCATTTTTTAATGTAATTAACTCATAATTGGGAGTTATTGGGCTTTTTTAGAGCCTAATTCTTGGGAGGAAGTTGGAGATTGAAACCAACTTTCCCAATTATTTAACCAAGGCCATGTTGAGGCCATTTGGTCATATTTTGAAGCCTTTGGAGAGCTTTTTGACGATTTTGGAGAGCAGAGATGCTGAGGCAAAGCCAGGTTTAAGCCAACTTGAGGCAGGGAAGCTGTTGAGGTAGAGATGTTGTCGGACGATTTCTGAGAGCTCGGGACATCCATTTCAGGTGCCGTAAGTTGTGCAAGATTATAGAGATCATGGTGAACATGACCGGGTCAGTCTAGAATCCATTCGGCATTGTAAAGATGTACTAATAATCTTTTGAAAAGAAATCAAGAAGCCTCCCTCACAGAGAAAAGGCCCGGAGACGTAGGCAAAGTTGCCGAACTTCGTTATCAAACTTGTGCATTATGGTTTGTTGTTTTCATTGCATTTCAGATTTGCAATTATTTTAATGGCTGTATAATTCATTTNCGACGGTTATAACCGTTACACGTAAATACGCGGGACTGTCACATATGACCGGGCGGGCGGTTTTGAACGGTTAAGTAGCCGAGGGTCCTATGATAGCGCCAATGTAACCAAGAGCCAGCGCTTGCGGAGGAGGCCAGCGCTTAGCCCGTAGGGCTAGCGCTTGGCCGTATGGAGTCATGTGACCTCGCCGAGAGGGGCCGCGCCCAGGCTTGGGGGCTATAAGCCCAAATGTAACTAATTTATAGTTTAAAAGTGGGTTTTATAACCACTTTGGCATTTTTTAATGTAATTAACTCATAATTGGGAGTTATTGGGCTTTTTTAGAGCCTAATTCTTGGGAGGAAGTTGGAGATTGAAACCAACTTTCCCAATTATTTAACCAAGGCCATGTTGAGGCCATTTGGTCATATTTTGAAGCCTTTGGAGAGATTTTTGACAGTTTTGGAGAGCAGAGATGCTGAGGCAAAGCCAGGTCTAAGCCAGTTTGAGGCAGGGAAGCTGTTGAGGTAGAGATGTTGTCGGACGATTTCTGAGAGCTCGGGACATCCATTTCAGGTGCCGTAAGTTGTGCAAGATTCTAGAGATCATGGTGAACATGACCAGATCAGTCTAGAAGCCATTTGGCATTGTAAAGATGTACTAATAAGCTTTTTAAAAGAAATCAAGAAGCCTCCCTCACAGAGAAAAGGTCCGGAGACGTAGGCAAAGTTGCCGAACTCCATTATCAAACTTGTGCATTATGGTTTGCTGTTTTCATTGCATTTCAGATTTGCAATTATGTTAATGGCTGTATAATTCATTTGCTTTTCTCGCTCTTTCATTAAGTTTCCCAATGGTCATTTAATGCTTGCAAATAAAACTCAACCATAGTCATTTCGAAAAATCCTGACGGATCATTTCCATTGGTTGAATACTCTATCAATGAAGAAGAATTGGAAGATAAAGTAAATGGTTGGATTGTCCACAAAAATAAGGAATATATACAATACTATTTATGTGATGATGTCCCAATACATAAATTATTTTCTATGTCAATCTCTACTTTTTCCCGAGTCCCATGAGAGATCATATACATTATTTATTCATTCTTAGTGTATGATGAGGATTCAATGGTGGATGAATTCATATTGGTAATTATGAGTGAAATTTATCCTGCATATGATATACCCCCAATGAAGTATACATTTGTAGAATTCCTGGAAAATTCCATTCATGAGCAGTTGTGTGGGTTTCATGAGCTCAATATGTTCATATACCAATCACATTTGGTATATTTATTACCATATTTTTGACGCGATATTTTTGAATATTTAAATTTGATGAAGTTAGATGAATATGGTAATCCTCTTCCTATAGTCGAATGTACTTCAGTGGTGACACAAGCTAAGTTGGAAGGGGGGT
The DNA here is from genome assembly GCA_010110895.2 of Picea sitchensis. NCBI lineage: Eukaryota > Viridiplantae > Streptophyta > Pinopsida > Pinales > Pinaceae > Picea > Picea sitchensis. The sequence goes on from SNQJ01S0053285.1 coordinate 54,470, forward strand.
TAAATGATTTTTCTAATAGGTTTCTAATTTACGCTCATGCCAATTTTCAATGTTAGTCACCTCCAAGGATGCCCAATGAATTTCGTGATATTCTCCAATTGAGTCTAGAGACTAGAGATGGTGACTAATACCTCTACTAGGATTGTACAAACATCCGGGTGTATGGTTGAAATTGAACATTACCTATTACTAATGTATATTCCACCATGAGTTTTTTCTTTGGAATATATTAGATAGAGGTTTTCCTATGATCATCTTAATTTTATTTCAAAAAATTGAAATTCATCATTTGCTTTTCTTACTCATGTATTTTCACTTGTTGTCAAAAGAAGTTCCACTCTCATTACTGTAATAAAATGATCTCTTCATTTGGTTTCAAGATAGGAAATATTTGGAAATATAATCCTTATCACATTATATCAAAGCAATGTGTTGCTTTAAATTCATGTGATTATATTCATCATGTTAATCTTGAAATTGAAATGATAGTTAATAAATATACTTGGGAATAATTACAATACTTAATGAGAATGTATGTGGCAAATAATAGCTTGAAGACAAGATAAGTAATGGAAACAAGACCCACAACAACCACTAGCATGGTTTCCAATAATGCATAAATTGAATGTAGTAAAATATAAATAGGCCAATTATCAAGCGGAGTTGAGAAGGTGGCCAAATATATTGCTAATATAACAGTTAGATTTTGGTTGAACAAGAGGCTGGAAGCAACAGGAAATCTAGTGAATATCTTTTTTCCCCCTTAGGGATAACTACTTCAATATCCACCTTCTCAGTGGTGTGGGGTTCCAACTTGCATGAGCTCTCTCACTCATCTCATCCAGACTTAGATTTGTTCTTCCATTTCTCCTTCAGACATATGACGATATGACCTCATATTAGTTCTCCTTGGTTCTTTTAGATGCCTTCTCCATGTTATATTAACTCCTTATATCTCTTACACCTCATATGATATATGCACTTAGATATGGCACACTATGCTTTCTCATGCATGGTGTTATGTTCTCTTGGTTTAGTTTGTTCACTTTAGCTATTGTGTTATGGTTTCATGTATGGTTTCTTGCATAGACATGATGTGATGGCTTCTTATATAGTTGTGAATGTGATAAAAAATAAGTGTGATCTAATAACACTTCATAACTTTAACAATTTTATTATTTTCCTTATTATACCATGGGGGACATACTTTTCCCATAGATAAGTTTCGTCATCTCTTGAGTCAAGTTGCACTACTAGAGATCTGCTTGATTAGCATACTCTGTATCCTAACGATACTTAACACTTTCCATAGTTCCTTTTCACTTCCATTCCATAAATCATATTTCCCCACTCATGATAAGTTATCATATTTCCCCACTTATGATTAAATTATCATAAGTCATCCATCTAGGTCCTAAACAAAGAAATGAAGACCCATGTGTAATATCTTTCAAAGTAAAAAAAGCAAAGGTGCTCAAGGAAGTTGCAACTATAAAAAAGATAAAATACAAGAAAATAATAATGCTAGATCTATGCCACTTCACTAAAGGTCGCTTAACCATATAAGTCCTATGCTTAACAATGCATACTCAAAGAAAAAAGGACTGAGAAATCAAAGGGTACTTCAAAAAAAGAAAGAAAATCAAAAGAAAAAAAGGCAAATAAAAAAGGGTACTAAAACAAAGTGTCGAGGTGGTAACTCTAAGTCTAGTACACCCTCATGAAGGCCATCATGGAAGTAAATGAAGACCCATGGCTCTTGAAAGCTAGACAAATAATAACTACACATCATATATGACTATGGAAGTTTATTCATGAAGATTCCTTTCCCCTTCCATAAATTATCCATCACATTTACCTACCTCTAACTTATGTATGAAATATCTCTTTGCCTTAGGATTTGTCACATGTAATAAGGGTCAAGGTTATCCCTCCATGGTAAAACTTGGATAAATATTAAAATTAAACTAATGCTATGATGTTGTTGGAAGAGATATTGTTGTGCATTGCTGAATGACTTGTATAATGGGGCTTGACTTGCCACTATGTGTGGGCACCTTGCATTGGGATCCATGTACATGCATCGGGAGTGGCATCTATGTACTATGCCTCAAGATTTCTATAATTTCTTTGGGATCCATGATAATAACTTGGGATACATGTACCAACATACAAACAAATATATACGTTAGGATGCATGCATTTTTCTTGGGATATGTGACACTACATTGGTAATTGTCTATATGCATTGGGATACATGTGCTTTTATTAGGACATGTGTCATTGCATTGGGATCCATGATAGATAATTGGATAGTATGAAAAGGGCTCCACATCACCATAATGTGTGACCTAGACCATTCCTAGAGGGCACACTTACTTTCTTGGAGAGACGTCCCCACACGTGTGGTTTATTGAGTTTGGTAATCTTGGTTGACCACACATGTGAGGTATTTGTGGTGGTTGGAGATAGTTGAAGAGTTGTGACACCCACTTGGATCTATTAATAAAGTTGTTATGATTTTTTTGATTTGGTTATGACTCCATTGGACCACTCATGTATTAGAGCAACCTCCTTCTAGTGCCACACATGCTACCTTGGCATCATCCTCTTATGGAGTGCACTACATCATGTGATTTATTCCTTACTTCATGTAGTTTATTTAGGGACACACTTGTTCTTCGTTCTCTTGTTGATCATGCATGTGACCTTTGGAGGTTGTTATCACACATTTGGGAGGGTGCACTCTTTATCATTAGAGTAAATTTGGGGTCTAAAATGGGCCTGATAGGATAAATTTATGTTGATGAGTTGGAATTCAAAAACCAATAGGGTTTCAATAAATTGGGTCAACAATAATTGTTGAATTTGATCTATAGAAGTGAAATATTATTATGTGCCATATTTTTATTTGACAATATTAACTACATGTAATATCCTTTTGAGATATGATACATATTCTTGAAATATTAAATATAGAGTATTTTATATTATCACTACTTTGAGTCCTTAAAAAATAAATGTCACATTAGTTGAAATCATAATAAAGTCACCTTAAATTATCTACTTGATCCAAATTGGATCATCATATACTTTGTCATCTATATTGGTACTTTCTAGGTGGAAAAAGTTGGAGGAATCAACTTGTAGGGCCATTTTAGTGGTAGGTCCTAGTTTGGAAAATTGGGGTCTGAAATATTACAAAGCCATTTTGAGGCATTAAATGACATTTTTTGGGGTTATAATGTCCAAAAAATATTCCCACACCCTCAAAAGTGATATACACATCGAGCCCTTTCAAATGGTGCAAAAATCACCTTAATAGGATCCAGTCTGCAAAAGTTATTCCTCCCACAAGTTGATTTACCTTGTTGATCATCATGGTATTATTGGATGTCACGTCATCACCCATTACTCAAACATGTGTGGATAGTCACGTGTGGAATTTCAAAAAGATTCTAGAAGGTCCAAACCTTATCACTAATTGAGGGTTAAGGAAGTCAAAACCCTAACCCTAGATGGCTATCAGGTAATGTTAAATACCATGTCTCTAGGAGGAGAAGGGGTTCCATTATTTAGTATGGTTCTTCTTCCAAAGCTAAGAAAAACATCTAGGAGTGGTATTTTGAGAGCATAATAGAGGAAGAGGAAGCTTATGTAGTAGCCGTTTAGGGCACAATGTCATAGGAAAATCCAAAGTGAGTTCCATTCCTTTGTATTTGCATTTTGATAACTAAAGCAAAGAGAGTAGAGAACATGCCTCACCTTCAAGCTAGGTTTTCTCATGTATTGGGTTTCCTAGGGTAAATGTTTTGTTTATTTGTGTGAATTAAATTCTTTTATTTGCATGTTCTTTTGATTTTTGTATTTCAGTTATTTTCTATAAAAAAAAATAGAGCAAAAAGTTAGAGATAAAAAATATGAGATTTAAGGAAATAAACTTGCATAACAAAGGTTTTAGAATATTACAAGATATATTGTGATGAACTGTTCTAGTGGAATATCCATGATAACTTACATATCATATTGGTATCAAAGAAGTTTTCTTTGGGGTATTTGTGGACATTTGCAGGATTTAGGAGTTGTCTTGAGAAAAAAGTCATAGAACCCTAGCCATGGAAGATGAGTTTATTCAAAACAACCCTCGAGATCCAACATAAGAGAGATTTGTGAGGCTAGAATATCAAGTCATTGATATCTCTCACAATACGAGCCTCCTCGTGGAAGCTCTAGAAAACAAGATCAGACCATTCAAGGAGGTGGGAGGTTCTAAATCGGAGATCAAATCAAAGGAGAAATTGGAAGGTAATGAAAACCTATAAAAGGAGTCGAGAAAAGAGCCTGAAAAAGAGAATCCAAGTTCCAGTGCCATTACCTCTTCATAGTCTTTATTTAAAATGGAATAAAATGTGGATATCAAGCC
>SNQJ01S0053286.1:36486-50905 GCA_010110895.2 Picea sitchensis
CTACGGTTGAGAAGAAAGCATGCAAATCAATGGCTCATGGTGTTTTTCGGACCCCCTCGACTGATCTGTTTTTAATGGAGGGGGGGGATCCGGAATGGAATATTCTTTGGTGGGCCCTTTTCCTCTACGTGGCATAAATTCATTGGTTCAGACTTCCACCGCCTATCATTTTTGACATGCCCCATCACCTCATGATGTCATCATCCATGTTTTTCCCCTAGAGGTCACGTCTCATTACTCTATCAGTCTTTTCCCCCGTTCACTCGTGGCAAGTCCCCTCACCATGGCCTTTTTTCCCCCAATCAATTCCCGCCACATTGCCTGCTCATATTCGTCATTCATTATTACTTGCCATCTCATGCTCCAAATGATCCATTGGCAATTTATTACTAGCTAACTTATTCGTTAGCCTGCTGACCTATCCCCCTCACCCAATGAATATCGGTTCATTCAAAACCACCACTTCCCTTCTTTCTTCCATTTACTTATTGTGTCATCTCACCAGAAAAATACCTTTCTCGTCTCACCAAAGCAATTTTTCCCTGTTTCATCTCCATTACGGTCAATTACCCAGCCACAGTCACCCCCGCTAACCTTCTTTGTTTTATTTGCAGGTATTGTTATAGTGATGGCGCCAAAATCAAAGAAAACAGAGGGTGAGGAAAATCCTTTCCTCCCGCTTCCTGTTGACCTCGATAGGATCCCTCTGGCCGACAAATACTATTTAATCGCAGACACTAGTTGTGATTTCGACTTCGCGGACTTACAGTCATGGCTCAAAGAAGTTTTCCTTGACCAAAGCGATGAAATTGGGCTCTGGGAATCAAACCTACCCCTGTATCTCTTCCCCCAGATTCACCACTTCCCAGAATTTTCCCTCAAATTCCAAGCCCATTATATCCCTGAACAAAGAGCCATTATGTCTTCATCCGGAGAAATTCTGTTCCTCATCACACCAGAAACCATTGACCAGATGATGCAAATATCTAGAGCCGAATCCACCTCACCTTTCAACCTCAAAATCATCACAGAGCTCTACCAGAAGCTGTCATTCCCCCAAAGAGCTCATATTTTTGAGCTTTTTCTCCCACAATCTGCTCAACTCCCCACTACAAACCCCCCTTATCCTTCCTCCCTATTCTCAGTAAAGGGAAACCAGGTCATCACGTCACTATGTGCCTTGCTTGGATATTTTTCAGATCAATGGGTGGATGAACCCATCTTGGGGTTTCTGTCCATTTTCTCCATCGATGAGAGACCCACTACTCAGTTCAATTACAGTACGTTCCTGGCATACAACATTCACGAACAATTCATTAAATTCGCCACAGAAGGCATGTTCCGATTTTCTTCAATATTGGCTTACTTGTTCGTTTTCTTTCAAGCGGACAAATTTTCCTTTTCAATGTAGAAGATGGACAAAGATGGGAGACCACAGGCAGTAACAACGTGGACTTCGCTGCTTAGACATAACTCTACATAATCCACTTTCTAGCAGTTCATCGAGCAGTTCTACCACCCAGTGGTGAGTATGCTCAATGGTAGACCCAAACCTAGAATTAATGAGGAAATTCAGAGGATTTTACATCTCTCGGACCTTACAAAGACTGGTGATTGGTACCTATACCAAAACCACACTGAGATTAGAGTTTATGGGTGCAAGTTGGCCCCATATAAATTGCCCAGGTATTTACCCGTGAGGATTTTTTCCCTGGAATACATAAGGCAGATGATAAATTCAGACGACATACATTTTGTGTCTCTGAAGAAGAAGTAGCAACTCAAAATTAAAGGGCAGATTGGGTCTTTCATATCCAATAGTTGAGGTGCCAGGGAGGAAGCAGACAGGCTGCTAAAAGAAATGAAGTTCTTTGTTAGTTTCGCGTGGCACTATGATCCGTGTGAGATAATTTCCGAGATGAGGATCTGAAGATTGAAGATAAGACAAAGACCATCCTTGAGGTCAAAATTGTCTTGACCAAGAGAGGACTGGTGCTACAGCGGGAGGAAAAGGTCCAGACCATGGACACAGGAGTGCAAATATTCTTCAGCAAGATCGAAGCTTTACAGAAGAAAGGCCTTCCTGGTTTGAGAGTTATAAATGACAAGTTGATGACGCTCGCTGATTACAAAAAGAGACTAGCCACTGTGTCTAAGGATAGTTCAAAATTCTCAAGAATACAAGGCAACATCACAGGCAAGGCATTCTTGGATTCTTTACAGTTGTACATCAGCATACAACATGAGATCCAATACATCTTTATCATCAAGCCAACTTTTGCTAAGTACACAAAGATGGATGAAGTTTACCAAAGATTACTCAAAGTCATCGTTCCCAGTCACCTTCGATGGGAAGAGATTTACAATCTGATCTAGTAGTCGATGAGCTGCCCAAGCCTAGTCAACTATCCAGTCAGACGAGTTTGTGCAGAGGCCTCACCAACGGTTCACCCAAAAAACAACATGAAGTTTCGACACATCATCAAACAGTTTCCTAGATTTTTGTAGTTTGTTAAGTTAGTTAGCTAAAAATAGATTTACCACGTCTTGATCTTTAATGACAGGATCATTTGTAATTTTGATTATAAATACTTCACACTTTGAAGTATTGAGGGTTGATCTTTACGCCCTATGAGTTACAAGACTGTAATATTTTATCAAGAGATCTCCCATTAATACAAAGAGACGTTTCACATGATTCTTGCGTGTACTCATTGGTGATGTTTTCTTTTCTATGTTAAATGTTGTTCTCGCTCAATTATCACATTGTTTTCTAAATCTAATCTTTGAAAGTAATGAACATTGCAGGATTTATCTTTGTGTACCCTGTTTTTGACTTTGAAAGATTTTGATGTTCATCTTCTGATATTACAGTGAAGAAATTCTTAACTGCTTCTTTACTTTAATTGATATTCTTGCCTTTTCCGCTATTCATCATTTTTTACTGCTAAGGAATCCAAGGAATGCATTATCTTACCCTGTGAAAAGGATCTTTCTTTTTCTAGTTTAGATTTTTATCTCAAAATACAGACCCCATAGCCCAATGGACGTGTAAAGCTCTCTCAGCCAACTTAATGAAAACGACAACAAATAAAACAAACATATTTTATTCAACTAACCTAATATCTTAAATTTGAAACATATCTAAATCATACAGAGAGATCCCTCTCTGAAGCTGGTAGGGCTAGATTCCAGTTTCGAAGTGGTTGGATAAATTTACCTCTGGTAGATTTCTTCTCCCCTAACAACCTCTGGGAATTTACAGAGCATTAACATAGTGGTGACCATACTGGGGAATCGAACAAATTTTCTTAAACCCCACATTTTATTTTCCTTAGAAGAAAGTTTTGTTTCTGAAAAATTACAAGTCTGAGAAAGTAATAATGTTTAGAGGTTGTTAAAAGCTTGTACATATTATTTTGGACTCATAAAAATAAAAAAATATATATAAAAATCAAAAAGAAATTTGTCTCCTAAAAGAGCTTACACTCAATCTCACCCAGACCCTGAACCTACAATAACAACTGATAATCCAGAACAGTTACTTAAAAAGAAGACCATAGCATAAGATTTAGGGAGTCATACTCCCCTTCAGAGGTCCCCTTCTCTTCTGGAGGAACTTGTTTCCCTTCAAGACTTAGACTTTGACACTGTTTTTGAACAAAGCCTATTTAGAACAAAATCTGATAGCTTTGTGGCTCAAACCGTTTTAGATCCAACCGTCCTGCAACCATGGACCCCTGAAATACTATCTCCCGCTGCAAATATTCAAACCACTCACTCTGTGCCAGCTAGCTCCTCCTCATATCCATCTTCTGTCACTGCCCCACTTATCATTTAGGTTGTTGTCCCACCTCCTCCACCTATCATGACAACCAGATATGCTCCCTTGGTGTTGGCCGCACCTCTACATGCTATGCCCTAGGATTATCAAATGAGACTTCCTCAGTTCGATGGTATAGGGCCCTTGAACACACAACAACATGTTGATAAAATGAATGACTATTTTGACATACATGAAGTAGACGAAGCTGACGTTTAAATGAGATTGTTTGCACAGAGTTTGTCTGGTGACATTAAGAAATGGTACAATGGTTTATGTGCTTCCTCAGTGCTCGACCTTACAACGTTTCAAAGAATTTTTCTAGACAGATGGGAGGTAAAGAAAAATCCTCTCCGAATCTTGTCAGAATACGAAAACATCAGAAGAAATCAAGGTGAGATAATATAGGATTACTGCACCCATTTCAACAATCTGTACAATGCAATTCCAGCCGATATTAAACCTCCACAAGGTTTAGCATTGATAAAATTTCTTGATGGTTTTGACGCTGATATGTCGTATCAATTAAGGAAAAGAAACTCCACCACCCTGGAGGACATGCAGAAAAGTGCAATAAGTGTGGAGGCCAACCTGTTGGCTAAAAGGGCACGACAGAGGATGGAGAGGAGAGTCACAATTAAAGAGGAACCTTCCACATCCTCTTCCGATTCTAAATTAGATTCCTTAGATAGAGCGATGGAAAGGATGATGGAGAGACTTACTGTATTCGAAAGAAACCCTCCTAGAGAAAACCAACCAGCTCCTCAAATTCAAAATCCTAACTTCAGAAGAAATCCTTCTCAAATCTGGTAGAGAGATCCTAGAGATCAAAGAGAATAGAGGGGTCTTGATCAACAAATCAGACCACCCCTACAGGAAAATTATTCCAATGAAGGAGAATAGGTAATTGAAGAACTGAAATATACACACATAAACCTCATGGGCATTCACAATAACAAAGCAATTTTCCTCACCCAGGAAGAGAAAGAACTTTTTCTTCTTTCTCAAACAAAGCTGAGTGAAGAAGCTGAAGATACCGAACAATAGGCATTTTAAAATCCCATTATAGAGGTACACCGACAATACAATTTGCGAAGTAAAAAGACAGACCGAAGTTCCCCCAAAAAGGTAACCGAAACGAAGAAGATAGTTGAAACCAAGAAATCCCCCGAGCCTTCTACCGAGAAGATCCCTGAGAAGGGTAATGCTAAAGTTCCAGCAAAAAGAAACCTTACCATTTTGAAAAGATCTTCACAGACTGAGGTTTCATCAACCAACCCACCAAATACTTCTACCCAGAAGACTATGGTGGACAAATTAGAATTGTAGAGCCAAAGCAGAGCACCTACTCTTTTCAGCCTCGAAGGGGAATTAGCCAAAGTGAAAATTCCCATTCCTCTTTTCAAGTTGATGAGAAAGGACGCTTACCGATCACAAGTGATCAAGGCACTGAGCTTTGAACCTGATATGGGCACAAAGGCCTTAACCGTCGGATCGATGAATCATTCGAACACAGTAAATCTTACCGATGATAAACCTGAACTCTTGTTTGGTCCTGAAGTTGATGGTCAGACTGACAATGGTGCTGTCGCTCCTTTTTACATCATCCTTAATATACATGAATTGATTCTGCATAATGCTATGTTAGATTCGGGTGCCTCCCATAACTTGATGCCTAAAGTAGTGATAGAAAAACTGGGAATCGAGGTCACCAGAACTTACACGGACCTACACTCTTTTGAATCTAGCAAAGTCAGATGTATCGGATTGATCAAGGACTTATGTATCACTTTAGTTATGATTCCTGCAAAAATCATGGTCATGGATGTCATGGTCGCGAACATTCCCCCGAAATATGGTATGTTGTTGTCCAGGTCTTGGGGGGCTAAGTTGAAAGGTACTTTGCAGTTGGATATATCGTATGCCACCATCCTAGTATTAAGGAAACAGAGAATACTGTACATAGAGACTCTGATGAAATATATGGTCAGCAGCCAAGAAAAGCCACATAACTATCCCCTATACTCTGCACACTCTGATCTAGATTCCTTCATCCTATATAATCATGACGATACAGGAGAAAAAATCACTCAGCTAGAAGAAGATACATCTGATCCGAAAGAAGGCCAAGAAATCACTGAGGCAGAACGGAAGAAAAATGTGATAAGTGAAGAATTGCCAGCCGATTTCTGGAGCATGGACTTCGATGGAGCTGTAAGCAAAGAAGGAGCTAGAGCAGGAGTTTGGTTGCACAATCACAAATCCAGGTATTCGAAAAACCATTCTTACAAACTAAATTTTCAATGCACTAACAACATAGCTGAGTACGAAGATTTGATGCTCAGTCTGAAACTGTTGAAGAAGGTTGGTGCCAAACAAATCATGGTAAGAGGAGATTCTGAATTAATTATCAAACAAATTAAAGGTGAGTATGCAGCAAAACATCCCCGTCTTAGAGCTTATAGGAATGTTGTTTTGGATGCCCTTAAATTCTTCACTGAAGTTGATTTGTAGGTGATGCCCAGGGGACATAATATATTAGCAAATGGATTAGCTATGTCAGCAGCTACCTGCAAGATACCTTTTCATTCCATGTGCCCATACACGGTGGAGGTGAAGTGAAGACTGACTGTCCCAGACAACATTAGATACTGGCAGGTATTTGGTAACGATGATCAAATTGAATATTTTCTACAATGTAAAAATGATTTCGAGTGTACAAACATAGACGTAGAAAATGAGGATGAAAATGTAAATAAATCTGATTTTGGAAATGATAGTGTAAATAAGATAGATTCAAGAGAGTTAGGTGAAGATGAGGTAGAATCTGATGTTTTTCATTTAAAGAGTAATGTTTTACCTAGGGGTTTAGTTCCTTTAGAAGACCTATTTGATTTTAATGATGTAGCTAAAAAATTGAAAATCGAAGCTAGTGGTCAAGAAGTAGAAGATTGTAATATAGGGACAGAAGAGAAACCCAAGATGGTAAAATTTTCCAAATCATTACCCCCTGAGCAGAAACTCAGTACATTGAACTTTTCAAGGAATATTTAGACGTATTCACCTGGGGTTACGAGGACTTGAAATCTTATGACACAAGCATCATACAACATAGGATTCCGATAAAAGAAGATAAAAAACCGTTCAGACAGAAACTTAGGAGAATCAATCCCAAGTTACTTCCCTGATAGAAAAAGAAATCAAAAATATGTACGATGCTAAAATCATAGTTCCATTATGATTTTCCAAATGGGTTTCAAATCAGGTCCCAACCCGAAATCAATCCGGGGAAATCAGGCTTTGCATTGATTTCCGAAATCTGAACAAGGTATCTCTAATGGACAACTACCCATTGCCAAAAATGGACCACATATTACAAAAGGTAGTCGAATCCAGTCGAATATCCTTACTGGATGGATTCTCAGGTTATAACTAGGTCCTCGTTCACCTAGATGACCAAGAGAAAACAACTTTCACAACACCATGGGGTACTTTCATGTATGTGAAAATGCCTTTCGGGTTGATGAATGTTGGGGCCACTTTCCAGAGAGCGATGGATATCGCTTTTGTGGAAGAACTCGGAAAATTTATTGTCATTTATCTGGATGACGTAACTGTGTTTTCCCAATACGATGATGAGCACTTATGACATCTCAGACGAGTGTTTGAGAAATGCAGGGAATTTGGGATTTCTTTGAATCCTAAGAAGAGCCTTTTTGGATTAGAGGAAGGTAAACTGCTAGGGTACATAATCTCTAAGGAAGGAATTAAGATAGACCCTAGCAGAATCAAGGCCATTCAGAAATTAGAACAACCAAGGAATATCAAAGAATTACAGTCTTTCATTGGAAAAATAAACTTTCTAATAAGATTCATACCCAACCTGGCTGAGCTTCTGTTGGTGTCCAGGTATGAACAATTTATTCACCCTTTTCCTACATTAATTTATCAATCTGGGTGCGTATCCTTTGAAGGCAACGCACAAGGTATATGCAGGGGCAAGAGTACAATTCGGTCTAGCTAAGGGTTCACAATTAAGATTCAAAACATTATTGTCTACAACTTCTGAAAAGTAATCATAATCACATACTGTAACATCAAGCATAAACTGAGAAATAAAATACTGTAAAAGCAAGCATAAACTAATAAATGACACACTGTAACACCAACATAAATTGATAAATGACACACTATAACAACAACATAAACTGATAAATGACACACTGTAACAACAAGCGTAAACTGATAAATAACACACTGTAACAACAAGCATAAACTAATAAATAACACACATACAAAGATGCAACACCTGATCATAAGAGCGGACCCAACTCTCCAATTAGGGTTGCGTTAGTCACATTGAAGATGAAAAAAATAAAATAGATAGTGCTTTATAAATATGAAAAGGGTTATTACAATCTCAATAGGGATATCCCCAGTTACATGAATAAACTGTCTTTTATACATCAAAAGGGAGAACAACCTCTTTCCCCAAAACATGGTAACCATATCCCCAAAAATACACATTAGTTGGAACGACACCAGTACTAGATGGACATTATCAGCAAAATGCCCAAGATGGTTCAAGGATCTGCGACTCCAGCTGCGCAGCCTCTTTATGGCTTGGTTGTTGCTGTGAAGAGCGGATTTGCTGCGGGATGAAGCCCTGGTCCTGATCTCCAGAAGCTGCGGTCAAACATTCGTTTTAGTGTTGCGAATAGGTAAAACTCTGTGACTTCACTTCATTAATAAAATATTCCAATAGACAAGGTAGGGGTATTTACCTCACAGTTTTAGCATAGTAAACATAGGTAATTAAGTGAAAAAAGATAAAAAAGGTAATGGAAATGTAGCAGAAAGATAGCCCGATTTGGTGCCCAACATCTCCCCCCAACTAGCCTTCTACATGCCCTCATGCAGTTCGCCGCTTCCACAGGTCTGGATTTCGCTGACTGTTGGCTTCCTAAAAATGGGTGAGATCATATTCTTCAGCCATATCCGTTCCTCGAAATTTAAAACCATCTGAGAGGTGGATGTCTTCCCACCAATATTCCGGGACGATATACACTGGAGTGTATTCTTCTACTGGCAACCAAATAGTGGCAAACTGAAACTGGAGTCCCATCCATCGGACCCCACTTGTTCAGACACATGCCACATATTTGGGCACTCTGGGGAGCACCCGTGCAAAATTTGGTGCCCCAAAAGGTTCCCTGTTCCGAATAGCTGTAGGTGTCATCATCCACCTTTTCTGACAGCAATCAAGGGTCTCTTCATGAAATGTGACTATTTTCTTAATGCAAAGGTCAAGGAACCAATTTTGTGTCCTCAACATTCTATCTCTATTCGCCTCAATTCCCAAAAAGGTGTTGTGTTTATTGAACATGGTGACTGCCCTTTCAGGTTCTCCTCTTACCATAAACGGCTTTGTAACTTGATTAGACTCAAATGTGTTAAAATCCTTCTGCCAGCTGATCTGGTTGAAAGTGTAAGAGGTGAGGGCCCTTAAATGAATGTCCCCCACATATGGGACCGGATTGAAGTCTCTGTCCAGGCACAATAGATATCCATGCAGGTAAAATTCGCACATAAAATGCTGAGTTGGCACGTCGTGGTGCCTCATTATTCGAAGGAATTGTACACCATTTTCTATTTTATAACTAATCTTGTTTTTTATGCTCTCCATGCAGAATAAAATAAAACATTCATGTAAGAATAAAGAATAACAAGAAGCAGGGGGGCGACATGCCATCACCTCTTGCACCAAATTAAACATCTGCTCCTTATCAGTTTTCAGCTCTGCCACTTGCTTTTCCAGCTGCTCCATCTTAAGCATGCCTTAGTCTCATGATGTCTATATGCTCCACATATTCAAAAATAGTTGTGGAGGCTCGTTCCTGAGTTCTTCTGACCTTGTTTTGATACTGATCCGTAGTAGATTTCCAAGTTTGCACTTCGACCATTAAGGCATGCTCACGGTCTTCAAACAATCACTCGACCAGGTTTGTTTGAGTAGCAACAGAGGTTATGGCTACCTGGTCCGTCTGAGTCTCTATTTCTACTCCTATGGTCTTGGAATTTCTAGCTTGCTTCTTGTATTTCTTCATCCGCTTCTGCATTTTGTGTACCTGTTTCCTTAGTTTTCTGACCTCCATCTTAAGCTGAATTGTCTCTTTAAACTGTAACTGATATTTTTCTTTGACTGGAAGTCTTACGACCTTCTCGCCTCTCTCTTCCATTGGCTCATTCATAAGAACTGCTTCGCTTGGTCCCTCCTCTTCACCTACAACTATTTCCTCTTGTTGCGTGCTCACTACGACCGGTGGTGCCCTTACGAGATGCTCTCCTGCTAATGTGTCTATTTGAGTATCATCCACCCCACACAGTTGTGGATTTTGTGATAGAATTGGAGGAATGGAGAGATCTTCTTTTGTATGTCGAAGGGAATGAGTTCGCCTTGCTCCTCTTGGAATAAAGGAGAACTAGAAGGGTTCTTCAATATTCGGTCCCGAGGTCAACGTTGGTTCTTATGGTTCAACGCTAACCTCATGCCCTAGTTCTCCCAACACTTCTTCCATGGGATCTATGGTCGGGGTGGTCATGACCTCTTCTTCATTCTGGTTATCCTCCTCCATCGACTCCATGGTGACATGAGGTCCTTGTGGAGTACCCTCGGTCACAATATCGACCAATTCACCCACTCCTGTCTGTTGTGACCCCACTTATGTGGTTGTCATGCTATCAAATTGTTCTGCTAATTCCACAGGCGAGGCTATTTCTTGTGGGACAACCTCAGCCGTGGTACCAGTGGGCCTTTCTGTGTCAACCTATGCATCTTCCATTAGTTCCATGGTTTCAGTTTTCTCTTGGGGAGCAACCTCTTCTTCAAATGCTTCAACTTCCATCTCCATCTCTTCCGGTTCCTCTTGGTCAACATAGTCATCTTCTCCTGCATTTTCCTCCTCCGCGGATTTTGGTTCATCTTCCCTAGCAGCCACAACGACTGCTACTTCTTCCTCTGTGGAATCCCGAAATAGTTCCCATGTGATCAGGATTTGTCTGATGGCATTCATTACTAACAGCTGAACCAACCCATGGTGGGTGATGGTCGCCAATACTTGTCGCGACTCCTGAGCCGAATGTGCCATTAGGTGAAGGCTTCTCAATAAGAAATAAGACACATTCAGTGAGAAATCCTTTGCTTGGGGAAATCACAGGTGAGTTAGTATTCGAAGATGATATTTGAATATGGTGGAGTATCTCCCTTCTCAAGTCATATATCTCATGATGAACTCTGCTACTTCCTTCAATGGATGCGGCAGAGAATTTCAATCGTATCCTTGACCCTTCTGCACAATGCTTTCTCCTGCCTATAAAAAGGCTTCAGGAAACTCCAGAAGGACATACCTTCTTGAAAACCATCATTGTCCATTTTGAGGGAGTCCATTGACTTCTGTGATGGCTTCCTCTGTCACAGGAATTTCAATTCCGTGGACCCGAGAGCTTCCTTCTCTCAAGTTGAGTGCGAATTCCGTCGCAATTTCTTCGTTCGATCCTTTCAACATGTCAAAGTAAACATTCCAACCCGCATTCTCAAAGACCTGCCATACCTCCTGATTGTTCCGAACTCTCATTGTATCTTCAGGTTCATGCCACATAGATCGTCCACCCATTGCTGCAGAGGTGGAGTCAGCACGACGAATGCAGTTAGCTGGTAGGGGAAAATGACAGGGCTCCAAACCGTTGGCAACTGAAATAACATCATATCTCTTTTGGGGACGATGGATGAAACAACACTGGTATGTTTGGAAATGATGACATATTGTGGTGGTACTATCAGAAATTTAATGCAACATGTTGGGGAGGTGACTGATTATGACTCTGCGCGTATGAGTAGGCATGTCAACATATCAAGTTATGATTACGGAGTGCCGAAATCATTGGATTCTGTTTGGTGAGGATCGTGTGTCATAAATTATTTTCGTGGTATGTCATCGTTTATTATGAAGGTTCCCCCCCCCCAACTTAATTACGGCCATCCACGGCATGTTGTGATGTCTTTTTGGAATATTTAATTAAATCCATAAAAGTCAACAGAGACGTACCTGGGGACCTACCTTTTGGTGGAGTAACAGAAAAACGTCCGACAGAGTAACGAAAACAGGGTGCAACGACAACAAGGAGTAACAGTGAGTAATAACAATGGTGAAGTAACTCAACGGCAGAGTAACGACAGTTGTGGAGTAATGACACCGGCGGAGTAACGACAGTTGCGGAGTAACATCATTGGAGAAGAACTAGTAGTTGCGGAGTAACGACACCGGCGGAGTAACGACAGTTACGGAGTAACAACACTGGCGGAGAACCAACAGTTGCAGAGTAACGACACCGGTGGAGTAATGACAATTGTAGAGTAACGAGACTGGCGGAGTAACGACATTTGCGGAATAACAACATCGGCGAAGTAATGGTAGTTGCAGAGTAACGACAGTTGCGGAGTAACAACACTTAGTGAAGTAATCAGTACACACCATTGGAGTAACAACAACATATTTATAGCAACACTGGTGGAGTAACAACGCCGAGTGTCACATTTCTCCTGGTCATATTCCTTTGTTATTCCTGCAAAATACAAACAAGTAAGAAATACAAATTATTTATTCATTTATTTTTTTAAATAATTTTTTTTTTTTTTAAGGCAGAGTGAGAGTGTCCTTCATCCCAACAACCATTAAATCAGACGAGTCAGAAAGGTGTTTGACAAAGGCATTTCTAGAGGCTGGACGATGGTATAGTTTTAGATGGTGTCCATTTATTAAGAACGAGGTATGATTCTCATCTATTGTAACTAATCTAACCGTTCCATTGTCTAACACTACGTCCACTTGGTATGGCCCCATCTAGCGAGTGCAAAGCTTGCCTTTGAAATCCTTAAATCAAGAATCGTAAAGTAATGCCCAATCTCCCACATGAAACACCTTACTTTTGATGAATTTATCATGCCATTTCATTCTCTGCTGTTGAACAATAGTGGTCTTTTGGACAGCTACTAACTGAATCGCGTCCAACTCATTCAGCTGTTTTGGTCAGTGTTTTTGTGCTTCTGATGGGTCTAGGCCTACTTCTAGAGATTTTCTTAGTGTACTGATCTCAAATTCCACTGGAAACAATGGGACTTTCCCATAGACTAATTCAAATGGTGAAAACCCAGTTGTGTTTTTCCATGTTGTTCTGTATGCCCATAAATCTTCTGAAAGTTTCTGTGCCCAGTCCTGGCGATGACTTGCTACTATCTTTGTCAAGATATTTTCTAATACCTTGTTTGTGCTTTCTACTTTCCCTTTCGCCTGGGGGTGATAAGGGGTTGCCACTCTATGTTTGACTCCATATTTCTGCATCATCTTTCCTATCATGTGAGATGTGAACTGTGATCTTCCATCCAACACAATTTCCCTTGGAGTACCGTATCGGGCAAAGATTTCTTCAAAAAGAACGTCTGCCACTACTTGTTATGTTTCTCTTGTGACCGCTCTGGCTTCTAACCATTTAGTTACATAATCAGTATAGACCAGGATGTAAGCTTTCTGATGAGAAGGTGGGTTGAAGGGTCCAACAAAATCAATGGCCCATTTCTCAAACAGTTCAAGGACTATCTGGGGTTGTAGAGGCATTTCATCTACTTTCCTAGGTTGTCCCATCCATTGGTAGCTATCACACCTTCGAACATAATCCCGGGCATCACGAAAGATGGAGGGCCGGTAATATCCCATTTGCAACACTTTGTGACCTGTTCTTTTATCTGCAAAATGTCCTCCATGGGGTCCATCATGTGCAGCCTTCAGTATCTCATAGATATTATCTTCTGCCGCACAATGCCGAATCTATTGGTCAGCCCCTATATGAAAGATATATCCTGCCATCCATGAATATCGGGTACTCTGGTGAATAATCTTCCTTTGTTCTTTATATGACAGACGCCGAGGCACCTTCCATGAAGCAAGATAATTAGAAATATCTGCCTACCACGGAGTGTTAGAAGATACTACAAAAAGATGTTCATCTGGGAAATTATCTTCAATTGGTGTATCCTTACCCTCATGTTCTATCCTAGATAAGAAATATGCAACCACATTGTCCTTCCTTGGTTTATATACTATAGTAATATCAAATTCCTATAGTAGCAAGAGCCATCTTGTGATACGACCAGGGGCAACATGTTTATTCATTAAGTACCTGATAGCTGCATGATCAATATGCACAAAGGTAGGATACTGTTGTTGGGTATTCTACCCTACGGACTAATAAGCTAGGGCTCTAAGCTCATACGCAGATCATGACCCTCAAGATTTAACTTTTAACCTTCTACCCGAATCTAAAACCCCTTTTTTCACATGCACACAAGGAAAGAATGAACCAACCTTTTTCCGACGGTTGAAGTAGATCCTCCGTTGAGCTTCTTATCTCCTTGATGCTGCTGCTCCTTCCAAAAGCTTCCCTGCAATCAAGACAAGACTATGCATGCATGCTACTGATCTATTCTAAGGTTAGAGATAAAAACACAAATCAAATAACATAGATAAGACTCATGTATTCGGG
>SNQJ01S0053287.1:0-45530 GCA_010110895.2 Picea sitchensis
AAACTGTGCTTGACCATGTTCTGATTGTGTAGAGAGCCAGCTGCAGAGAAAGTCCACTATCAGCTTTATGATGTCAAATATAAAAAGAGTATAAATTCCATAACCCATTCAAGGACTCTTAGTTTCCTTGCATACAAGAACTAAAGGTAGCAGGAGTTCGGTATTAGATATCATTCAAAGATAATGGAACCAACACAAAAAAAAAATTCCAACTGCCTTCTTCTAACTTTATATGACCATTACCAAACAAGCCAGGCCCTGTGAAAAGTGCAATATCTGTCCAGATAGAAGACTAACAGGGGAAGGAAGACCAAAAGAGTCATTGGCAGAAGTAACATTGGATCAAGGATAAAAGCATTCAAAAGATTTTGGAGACCAATGAAAAAACACATGACTGTAAACCGCCTTAATACATATTTTAAGTGTGAACATTAATAATAAGTTGTAACCAAACACTATTGCACAATATGGACACCATCATTGCTATTGCACAATGCATAACCAAGAAGAAAAATGTTTAACAAGTGTAGGAAGGGAGGTTTGTGAACATTAATAATAAGTTGTAACCAAACACTATTGCACAATATGGACACCATCATTGCTATTGCAAATGCATAACCAAGAAGAAAATGTCTGCAGAAGGGAGGTTTTAAAATGTGTGTAGCATGTGTGGGCTGACATGCTAACAGCTTTGAAACAATACCAAATGTAGGGTTACCAGTTGTGTGTTCAATACACCTGCATACAGGTACTATATAATGGTCATCACTATCATATCTGAGAAAGGAAAAGCCGAGCCATAGAATTTCAAGACAAATGAAACCGAGCACTTAAGCATCTAAATCAAATAATGCGGTATGGTGGAAAATGTATTCAAATGCATGGTTGCACCTGCACCTGTACTAATCAGATTTGCACCTGCATTTGAGGACCCTCTTAACTCTCTGAACCATATAGATTGGAAGTATGCAAGCATCCCCACAACGGGATTATTACATATGTATCTGGTCAACTATGATAAAATAGGAAAACAATGAAATCTTTCAAGGCAATACGCCCTCGAATTCATTACCCCAAACCTCTTGCAATCCTTGAGACATAAAAATTAAATAATGTTCACAACGCGTTGGAGGAGCAAACAGCAAGCTCCAACTTATTATTAAAAGTAATATTGTATGATGAACTTTAAATTAATGTTAGTTGACATGTGACCAAATTAGATAAAAATCATAACATATGATAATGTAAGGGTTATGTAATTAAACTACTATAACCCTCTTCGGGTGGTGTAAATGTTGTAATGCAAGATGGATATAGATGAGAGTGGTATATGTATTGTGGTCATAGCCGACCTCGGGCTCCAGATCGTGTACTAGCTGCAGCATTAATGTATCTGACATTGTATTATGGGTAGCCTACCTTCTGGGCCGTTGTTTGCTTGTGGTTGTAATCTATGTGATGTTACAAGCTATCCTTGTTACAGTGGGTATATCCCTATGTTGGAGTGAGCAAACAGCAAGTCTAAACCTAATGTTCGTAATTTTGTATTAAGGAACTCTTTATATTATGTTAGTTGGACATGTGACCAATGATAATAATCATTATAACATATAATAATATGAGGGAGCAGGAAGCAACTACTATAACCCTCTTCAGATGCGATAAATGTTGTAATGTAAGATGATATAGATGAGAGTGGTATATGTATTGTGGGTATACCCTACCTCAGGCTCCAAATCATGTACTTGCTACAGCATTGATATATCTGGCATTGTATTGCAGGTACTTTTTCTCAAGTGTTACCCGCGGATTAGGGTATTATCTTGCCATATATTAATTCTATGTTGGTTCTTCATCCGCCAAGCCAATCTCTTTCTGCTTCCAAACATGGGGAAGGTTCTATTATTGTAGTATATGCAATCTGTCCTATAACAAGAATGTCTCAATTTTCAAAGGTAAAGTAAACAGAGTTATGATTTGTGAATCCACAACTTGTGACTGATTCATTACAAAAGCAAAAGAAATGAAATGGTGTAGATATATTCTATTACACATTTGTAATCAGTTCTCCCTACTTAAAAGTTAATAGACCTGCAACATGTTTTTCCTTCGAATTTTAAGCTGGATAGATTCAGGGCTCCAACCCAGTTCATTAATTTCTATTAGGTGCCCTCTATGATTTGTGGGGAAGAGGTCTGCACCAGCCATTGTTTATAACAGTGAATAGTACTGATGACCAAGGACATGTGCTAAAAATGTCAGCTATGGTGCCACTAAATGCAAAGATGAAAAGTTATAAGTTCAGAAAATCACACAGAATCATCAAAGTCTCGTATATCATCACAAATCTGAAAAGCAGTCAGTGCTTTGGAGAGATGAATCGGTATATGGGGTACAACTAGTGAGGGGCACACCATAATGCTCTGTTATGTGGGGCCTCAGGCTGGGGCATATTCTCCTTTTGGAAGACCAAAATACAAGCAAATTTTTTATGAATCAATAGCAGAGCTTGTTCAATGACAGGCATTTCATTAAATGGACCTAAATTTATATGGTGATAATGAAATGAACAACAGCAAGTTTCTTATTAAGCAAGTGGACACCACTTATAGAAAGGACAGAATGACATAATGGAAGAAAAACTACTCTTCAGTGGCCAGTGCCGAGTAACCATGATGCACACTCAACCAAAATGATAAGCATAACATGTGCAAAGTTGCAAACTATGAACTAAACAAAAAGGTCAAAGAACTGCTTCTACCATAATTGTTCCAGCAGACCATCCACCGGTATAATGTATCGCAAGGATAGCATGACAGACCACCGGAATTGCGATCGCTTACCTGCCATGATCTTGATAAAATTTAACTATGCATTAAAAGCGCAACCGTTAATAGAGGCTGCTGGAACATCTTCACAAGAGTAACTGAAACCATAATTCCAACCACCCAATGCCATTTGTCACCATCTAAAGATAAACAATCCTCCTGTAGAAATTTGGAAATAGAGTTGACGGAAGTTAATTCCTTATATGCAAATTGGCAAAATAGTTTGTCTCTCAAAATACAATACACAAAGTTCTGACCATAAGGTACATGATAGAGCGATCAATGGTATGATACGAAGCACGGGAGAACAGAGAAGCAAATCCATGGCTAATATGAGCTCAATAACAGGGTAAATTTTAAGGAAGGTTGAGGGATTATAACTGCACAAAAAGAGAAAAGAGCATGTAAAATGATCTATTAAAGACAAAACTGAGACTGCATACAAGTAGGTCTCGAGAAAGGTGCATGGGTTTTCAGTGTTTGGGTGTTGCAAGCCCGTGCTTCCTTTTTATTTATATTCATAAGACTAGCATTTGTAAATAGAGGGACACTTGCAGAAGTTGTCTATATCAAGATAGGAGAGTTTCTACTAATGCCCATACAAGAAAACAAGTCTCTGCAGAAATAAACCACAAGGCTAATGACTAAAAATAGAGGGACACTTACAATTTACAGTATCAAACACTTACAATTGAAAAATAGAGAGCATTTCTGCCAGCAATCAGAGAATACATAAATGCAGACTTTGCAAACTTAGTTTTCCTGTGAGAGAACAGAAACCCAAAATATACCGAAACGTCCAATCATTCCACTCGACACTGGTTATAACGTAAAACTAGACTCCACCAATTCAAATTTAAATGTTGCAAAACATACTGGTATTCTTTTCATCTTTGGTAAAACCCTCTCGTTGCCAAGTTGAAAATTCCTTTATAAAACTAAAACCCTTGTTGTTGGTTAAAAACCAACAATAGGCGAAATCAAACCGTTTTAATGGATTTTACTTTCTTGAAGATGTCACCTTTAAAGGAAGTGCTGATTTTTCACTCATTCCCTTTATATTCTTGTGCATTTTAAAGTCCAGTTGCAACCTCTCCCGTCCAGTGTGATCTTCTGCTACCGGTAAAAATGGAATACGAGCCTGTAAGACCTTGATGAGTGGCAGGGCGCTGACACTTTCAAGCGTCTAAAAGCTCCAAATCACCTTTCATCCACGGCCCGTGAACAATATGGAGACACATGTCCCTGAATTTCAAACAAAGACGATTCTTATTCAGCATGGATGAAACACGAAGCCTGATTCACAAATACCTCTTCTGCCAAATAAGATTAAAAGTGAAGTTCACCTATGATGGAAACCAACCCGCAAGCAAATTAATTTTCAG
Organism: Picea sitchensis; assembly: GCA_010110895.2. Taxonomy (NCBI): domain Eukaryota; kingdom Viridiplantae; phylum Streptophyta; class Pinopsida; order Pinales; family Pinaceae; genus Picea; species Picea sitchensis. The sequence continues at coordinate 4,214 of SNQJ01S0053287.1, forward strand.
GGCGTAATATGCAGCCAATGGCTTTCCCAATAATAATAAGCGTATGATGCCAAAGCCCACTTTTGCCCATTTAAACTGGTCAGAGTAGCAAACATGCACACTAGCAGGTGCCAACCTGGAATCCCATTGTAGCCGCTGAATTGGATTAGCCTTAGTGCTAAATATCATTCCAATTCCTGGCAAACATTTGTCATGCATCAGATAACGCTTGTTGGTGCGCAGTGTTCTTTCACAAAATGAAAATGAGATTATTTCCACCAATACCTTAATTTCCTCAAATTCTGTAAGGACTCTCATACTCTATACCAAGACTAAAAGTTTCAAAACCCAATGGGTCATTAACGGAGGCTCATTTATACAATGCAAAGGAAAACATTGCAGTAGAGGATCACAAGAGCAATCTTCAGCCAAATTCCGTTTCAACCTACTTATGAGAATGATGACAAAAGAAAACGAATAATTACAACAACACCAAACAGAAACGTTTCATCTCCTGCTTCTCCTTCTACTTTTCTTTTCCAAGAATACCCCCAAAAATCTTATAGTTAATGTAAAAACATGTCCTTGACAAGAACCAATGCTTCAAGCTCAAGAAGTGCACCTTGGTTGTACAAGAGGAAAGTGATATACGTCAAGCAGAAAAGAATAACTCTGCAGCAAGAATACACATGGAGAGGCTCGTCCTTACAACAAACTCAAAACACAAGGGATGGGATTTGAATGATTAGCACAAAAGCTAAAATAGGAACCTTTTCGTCATGGCGGCTCACCTGACCTTTTGTACCCATTTTGTGAACTATTTTAATGACTGAGGGAACCCACCTGGTAATCTGCTCTAGATTAGTTCAATTTATATACATACCAGCTAAAATGATAACATAAAGAAGTGCAGGATATAAGACCCATAGTACAAGATTTAGATGTCCTATATTTTCCTTGTAAATTTCCCGTCCACAGCAGAAAAAGCATTGCACATGTAGAGGAGAGGAGTCTTACTGGAAGTGGGAGACTTCAAAGTTCACTTGAATAGATGGTATGTAGGTTCAGTTGCAAGGGGCTAAGTTCTTCACCGAAATTGAAAGTTCCATGAAGGTCAAGAGATAAATCATGAGCACTCCTAAAGAAGAGTGAAAGGAGTGAGCCTGAGCCCACCACCAGAAATGGATTGGAGTCTGGACTATTTAAATTTTCAACTACACCTGCTTCAAGTATATCCATACTAGGGGCTCTTGACTCAAATAGATAGTAACCTTAATTCCATAAGAAACCAATAAGGAAGCCCACAAAAACCTCCCAAATATAGACAAGCATGAGGTGGTTCATTTATGGAAGAATAAAACTATGGTGAAAATACATACTATTTCACCGGTCTAGCTTGAGTGTTGGAGAGGAGAAGTTAACCTCCCCACCTGTTCACTCTTCGTGACCCGTTTGTTGATTGGAACTCTTCATAAGGTAATTGTAGATTGGGGCTGGCAAGGCACCAGCACTCTCACTCTCACCTACGCGCTGTAAGGTGGGTGTGTGGCAGGGGTCATAGAATATAGGCAAGAAAAGCTTATTGTTGCAAACAAGAACAACATGAGAGAACTCGTTGAAAGAGTTCACGACATCATGTACATAGTTATGATCAAAATTTAACAAGAAAAGAAATATATTATGTACATAGGTGACCAAACACAATCAATGTAAAACTAAACATGCAGAGTTCAAATAGCAGAATGAACTAGAGAAACAAATGGAGAACCTATCGTCCACCGCTAATAAAATAATAATAAAATCAACATGTCTTAGGATACACCCATAGCCAAGTCGCCCAATACAATCTTCCTAACAAGACTTGCATCCCACTGTAGTTTCGCGATCAGCAAAACCCAGAAATTCCCTGTGGTATACAGGAAAGCATCCTCATTGATGCATTCGCCAAAATATTATAATTCATATTGTTAATACTTTCTGCAATACAAATTGTAATCAACTGATAAAGAGAACATAAAAAATTTATCACATTTATATAAAAGTGTAATACCAAAATCTAATTATCGAAAATTGTGCATGATTTTTCAGTGTTCCTGAATACGTGTATATCTACAGAAATGATCTGTCCTCTAGGGATAAACTTTCTAAACCGCGAGGTCTGACCTTAAAAGAACCTCCTAGAGCTCCAACGGTTTTCAACGCTGTTCCATAACGGGCGAAATCAAGACACCAAAAGCTGACTTTCATCTAGACCTAAACCCAAATTACACTCTTGTTGCCTAGAAACCTTACACCAAAACGCAATGCAGAAGTCATTAGAAGCATGGGCATGGGTACGATTCAGGAGCAGGAGAGGCACTCTGGAGTCTGGAATCTGACCAATACTTAGGAATCGCTAAATCAACAATGTCCATATCTTCAGTGTTCACAAATATACACACGTGAGAGAGAGAGAGAGAAACAATATAAATTGGAATACATATATTAATGTCCATGTCCACAAGGGTTCAAGAATCAAGATCTCCCGATATTAAATTGTAATGTCTAAATAGATACTCTAATATTACGCCGTACAATGCCAACAATACGAAAACACCATAGGTATCCATATATACAAACTTACAAACCATGGAGCAGCATGATTTGTAACGTCGCGGTGAAATTTCATGGAGGTCTCGAGATCAAATTCCATTGAGTCTCTTAGGGTTCTAACCAGTATTTCAGCCGGCAGTTACATTCTCCATCCAGAAAACCAGGGAAGATGGAGTTATTCAGCAAGAGGATGGCAAGGGAGCAGCGTCCTCACTTGGAATGCTTAATAAGTGGACGAATGAGGGACTATATTTCGTTGGAAGAAAGAATACATTAATAATACTAACACACACACACATATATCAAACTTCAATATATGGAGAGTCGTGTACAAAATATCGATACTCAAACAAATCGTACTGCTGCAATTTTCGCGGTCACTCGAAATAGCGCTGAAACACCCATTATCACCGGCACTCTAACCTACATCCAAATTTCATAACCCTCTGGTGGGTTGGTGTCAAATCTACTCAAGAAAACCAACCTTAGAAGAAGGTATAAAACCCAGACACCAATCACAACTTCAGCCACTGAACACTTCCCCTTATAATGGTGCCCCCCTCAAAATGTCCCCCACTTTTATAATTATACAAATCAGGTAATCTTGAAACTGGACCCACGAGGCTCACATCTTCAACAACTTGTTGGGCACCCTCATTGTAATTTATCATTGGAAAATAAGCCGCAAAGGCTAACAGCATACAAGATCTTTGGTCATCTCTTTAAAGTATATTGTGCCGCCCCCTTTGACTACTAAACAAATGAACCCATATGCTTCAATTTTGCCTGAAGAGGATGCAACTAGGAAGCAAACCCGCGGCAATGGTTAGAGCTCCGGCGACTCAAAACAATAAAAGAACAGCCACCATCTTATGGAACTCATCTTCTTCCTATCTACAAGTGCTTGCACATCAACAAAAGACTCGCTTCCTTCAATTAACATAGAAAATTGATTCATGCAACTTAGGAAGAACTCAAGTGGCAATGGGTTGGAGTTTGAGTGACTCAAAAACATAAAAGGATATCCACCATTTTAAGGAACTCATCCTCTTCCTATCTACAAGCAGATTAGTAAAAGACTCACTTCTTTCAATGAACATATCAATTTGATTCCAATTTTCCGACTAAGGCTTATTTGCAAGCAGGAAACATTTTGCAAAAGTGGTTCTCTATCCCATAGCCACCTCCTCAATTTTATTTGAGTTCTCACCTCCAAGTTCAGCAATGTAGATTGAATCACAATACTTTGGATTTATTTGATGTGCAAAAGTACATAAAAGTGTGTTGAATCTATTCCATCTTCTAACCATGTTAGAAAGCGAAGATGTTCCGGCAAACGTTAGTAATCTCATAGCGATGTAAAAGTCCCGCTACGCAGGAGTTAGTTTCGTGCCAACCCCAAAAGAAAAGTACCCATTGTCATCACAATAGTTTCTCTCAATTTCGGTCATTCTCCTCCAACTCTGGTTCCCTTCTAAGTGATAGACCAAGTTTGGGCGTCGGCAGAGTGGAGGGTACAAGGTGACGCGTATTGAAGAAAGTGTTTCAAAGGCAAAACGTACGGAAGAAAGTAGCGATGGGTAAGTAAATGCGCGGAAAAGTTCGTTATATGTGGAAAAACCCTGGGCAATTTCGGTTACAAGTCTAATCAAACCTTTAAGTAAACGGAGCCTGGCGGAACTGTGGGATCAAAAGAGGGGAAAAAATGTATAGGCAGATGTGGCAGCAATAGCGGCCGTATACATGCCAAATAAAATCGCCTTTAACTTAAGTTGAAAACTATTGCAAAAATTCACCGGCGCTTTCAGGCGCCATCTCAAGAGGAGATGCAAGCGCCGGTAACGTTTGGCAGCAACTAGGGTTTGTTAGATGTAGCTTAACATGATGCACCGGCGTATATAAAATTGGCGTCCCCCGCCATTGATTATCCAAAATGAAACATTAAGTTTCATTGTTAATCAAGTAATGAAACATAAGGGTTTCCAAAACGAATAAAGGTGCGAAAATATGCGTTATTACGAAGTTAATCCTCTGCCATGCAAAACGATAACGTCCTTCCAAATCGCGTTATTGCAAAAATCGGGTAGAATATTCTTTATCCCCTTAGTGTGACGTAAAGACAAACATAATATTTATTTATTTATTGCAGATCAACCTCTTTATGGATTGGTCGTCCTTAATTGAAAATAGGCCAAATAGTCGGTCCGCCATAGCCAAAAGAAACCCGGTAATTTCGAAGTGCTCGGCAAACCAACGGAAAGGAATGTGCCTGGCTTCGCCAGTTGAAGAGACAATCTCCAAATCCGCCGCAATGTATGTATATAGCCAAACGCCCATTTGATTAATAACCACCCGGTCGAAAAGTGTTCGAAGAAAAGCGAAGCAAATGCCGCTTAAGAAGAGAGAGAGGTATGTTGTTCGGTTGATATTCGCTCAGGCCCAATTTTTATCTGGCATTTGTATTATTTATCTACTTTAGTTTTGCCGGTTTTCTTCCTTTAGGCCTCTAGATAAATGCTTTGTAATTTTGTGGATTGCTTTCCTGATCCGCCTGCGCTGCCATATTCCAGCATTGAAAAGCAACCCATTGGTTAGCGTAAACTTTAACATGGTATGGTTTCGGTCGGGCGAGAGCCTCTTCATTGTGAGAAAAGAAAACGCCATTGCTGTACGGTAAAATTGAGGCTTTTGGCCGAAGCGTTTTCTACCAAATCCATCTTAGAAAATACCTTGGCGGAAACATTTGGGCGATTCTACTGCGACATTTTAGTGGTTGGGATCCTCCCGGAGTGAAATCAGCTGCCGGTACCGGAAAACAGAGTACCAGAAGTACCGAAAACCGGGCGCAGAACAGCCCGTGAATCCGCGAATTAAAAGTTTAGTTGGGTACCTGATTTTCAGTACCGGTTAAAACAAGATACTCTCCCTCAAAATTTCAAATAAGATTCTTTGGTCCGCTTTATCCAGTACTGATTTTTGGCTATTTCGCGTAACCGGTATTGTGGAGCCAAATCGGTATAGCACGACTCCAGCGATGAGGTGGTACATGGTACAGCCATCTAGAACTTCATCTCCCGGCGTTAAGGCCGCATGACCCGATGAACGACCCGAAATGTTGGTAAAATGAAACCGGCTGAAGAAATATAAGTTAACGCCATGGGCGGGTACGAAACGAAAAGAAAGTGCGAATCGGTCGACCAGCAAAGAATTTGATCCCCGGCGATATCCCAAATCACCACGTAAATAAGAAAGTCGCAAGGAAGCAACTGGTGCCGCGTTAATGGAATCGGAATTCACTTCCCGGCGAAATCAAAATATCTGATATCTGGCGATGACGCAGGCTGGCGGGAGGTGTAAGAAGTGGCGCCGCCTCAAAGTTTCGATGTGTTGCGCGTAATTGCGGTCACAGAATCTAGACTTACAAACGAACAAAAGAGATTAATGCGGTTTATCAAAAGAGGTTTCAACAGCTCAAAGAACAGCAGGTTCCTTCGTGATGAAACGTTTTTAAAGGAAAGCCAACCCTCAGAGAGTCGGCGCGAAGAGAGATGTTTAAAGATCGCATACGCCAAATCACGCGCCAGTTACCTTTAAGCCAGCGATAAAGCCGAGAAGTGGAATAAGAGTCCCGCGGGAGCCCCCCACACAAAAACAAAAGATGGGTATTCATGTTTATTTTTGCATCTCGTACTTTTACTTTACCTTTACCGCCATAAAAGTTAAGATTTTTAGAGAATGCGAATTAACCTCGCTTTATTCTCTAACGGCGCGATCATCGCGCCAGCATCAAGAGCCAAAATGATTGAGATTTCGCGCGATTCACTCATCGCACGTTGTTGCTACCGCGAGTAAAATGTTCGAAGAAGCAACTACGCTAATTTGTGTATCAACACGCAGCGACGATGATATGGTGACAGCCAAGTAGAAGAATCCACAACATCCTTTATGATTTGCTATGCCAGAGGCATACCAAAGATGCGTGAATGTAGCGATTCTTCGCCATTGAGCTGCTATGAATAGAAATACCGCAGAGTTGGATGGCATGCGCAACCAGGCCGCTCCAAGATCGTTTCTTTATAGATGCAAGAGAAAGCGTGATTGGATCCAGATGAAGTCGCAGCGAAATGCCCAACCCGCTAAAGCGGTAACCCGTGATACGAAGTTAAAACCGGCGGATGATGATTGCGCCACCAGTCGGAAAGCGGCGAGTAATGCCGGTTCCCGAAGCCCCAAACGGCGGACCGATTTTCGTTTTAGGTTACGATAGTGCCTGAAATGAAAATGCAAGCAACGGTACCGAAACCGCGTTATTCAATCTGACAGATTCTTTTGATCCGAAGTTAGTTAGACCTCAGAGAAGCGCCAGCACCTTTCGAGAGAAGAGCGGAAAGCGTAATCCCATTGCAGGGAATCTCTGCAGTAGTGAACGAAAGTGAGCAACCGTGCGGATCTTCTGGTATAACGCTGGGTAATCCTGGTAGGCAAACGCACCGCCTAGCGTCGTCTCCCACCGCGGTTTCGAAAGCCGGATACCTGGTATTTACGCCAGAAATTCTATAGGCGCACCCCGAGAGTGGTTCGGGATTACCTTCCAAGCAAGCAATAAAATACTCTCCCCGTGCCGTAAGCGATCAGCAGTCCGCAAATCGATGAAACCCGGACCCGCGTGGAGTTCGCCAGCTGGCTGGTTTCAGGGCAGATCCCGGACGCGCAGCAAAAGTGAGCCCGAAGCCCTGCCCGTGCCAGCAATCTTAGCCTTCACCCGGACGACGGCGTAGCTGGCGGTAGTCCTCCCCATGTGATTGGGTGCAGATGCATTTAATCGCCGCGGTAGCGGCAGCCAGCAGTACGCAACCATAGAATATCTCTTTGTGTGAAGATGATTCTGTAAGACAATATCTTTAGGTGAAGATAAGAAAGAAGTAACTTCCGTTAGATCTAAAGAAAGAGTATCTTCACGCCAAGACAAAAGAGCAAAACTCTCCGATGATTTATAGATATGCCGTCAACGACCGCCACTGCATGACCCGCGATGCCCCGCCATTCAAAGCAACATGATTACCCCGAATTGATGATACGTTCCAACGATGATGTTATCCAGCTGGCGCCGCCACCAGCCGATGCCCACCATCCCAGCACCGCTGATTACTCCGACCTGCTATGGGTATGCCAAACAGTCGTAACGAAGAATTACCCCATCCCTTGTGGATAAAGATAAAAAAGGACATTTATCAGGATCAACCCCTGGATTGGTCAAACCTTAATTGGAATAGGCTAAATAAGAAGTCGCCCCATAATGGCCAAAGAGGCCCCGCATATTAGCGGCCGGCAAACCAAACGTAAGGAAAGCCCATTCGTTATCCCTCCCCAACACTGCATAACGGCCATTTCACCACCTTTAGCTTCAATTACCCGGTGTTTTAAGTTTTGAAGAAAGTTGTAATTGCCGCTTGTCGGAAGTTAGCGAAGTGATATATGCTCTGGTTGGATATTCTCTCGGTTCCGGTTCCTTTATCTTGGCATTGTATTAGAAATATATATTAAGGAATTTTTCTCTAGGTTTTCTCCCCCATGAGGGTTTCCCCAGATAAATGCTTTTTCTTGTGTACTCTTGTGATTGTGTTTCTCTCTGCAGCGATCCCGCTCATGCTATTGTTATCTGGAAATTGAAACCTCAATAATAAAGTAAAACTTTAACACAATCTCCATAAAGCCATGCCGTAAAGATGCAAAAACAAGAACAAACAATTTCCGGCACTGTCACAATTTTGTGCCGAAAAAATCATGTATGTAAACCATAACGTTAAAAAAGATATTTTAAAACCGCCAGCAAATTTCTACCATCCAACGTAGCAAAATCGAACTATGTGGCTGGCACGGATAAAGAAAATACAGTTTGCAAATACCGCTCAAGGCTGATTCAAAGGCCGTGAAATGAAACTTTAGTATGTATAGAAAACGAAGGGTGCACACTCTCACTTTTAGCTTCTTCTTCTTTCGAAATAACTCATCCATCGCATTACAGAGTTGTCCAAAGTAGTCCTAAAAATCCGGTAATCTGGTTTCTACTTTTTTTTCTATTAGTAATCATAGTGCAGATGAGGATTGCTAGATTTTTCTTGCGTACCATAGTGCTCAGCTAAAAATAGGTCAGGAATTCATAATAACATTTCGATGCCCTTAAAATGGATGTGATCCATGCCCTCATAAACATTCCCAAACAAAGTGCATTTGTCTCACACAACCAATGAATACCCCTTTTTCATCATTCAAGTGGCCTAATTCTAACAAACAAGTTCCAATACTTTCTCCACAACATCCTTATTTTCCATTAACGTGACACAAGAGGGGCTTTCGTAGCCCTGAGGTGCTTCATTAATTGCTCACACCATGTCTTTTGAATAGAAAGGGTGAGTCACATTAAGTGACATGTGACAACCATAAATATAACTGGAAACCCCGCCGTTCCTAACCCGCCACATTTCGCCCATGCCAAACATCTTCTATTTTGCCTTAATTTTCACCTGCATTCCCAATACAAAATTCCACCGACTTCCCAGCCTCGTGAATAGACGCCCTTTCACAAGATGGCATGTTCCTTGGGGTACCAAAATTCAGGGAAGCGGCATAATGGGCATACGGGTTTGGCCTATGCATAAAATCTCAGGGAAAATATATTGTCCCTTTAAAGTTGAAGACAAATTGAGGCCGTAATCTAAAAGATCCATCTTAACTTCTTTAGATCTGAAAGCATTCCAGGTGCATGAGTATATATGTATTATATATATACGATATAAGGTTATATATATATATATAATATATATATATATATAGAGAGAGAGAGAAAGAGAGAGAGAGATGCTTGGTGCATTTATCGTCAATTGTTTCTAGATTCCTCTTCTTCTCCAATGGTTGATATGATTTGATTATCATAAATATTATTTTATATATATACAAAAACTCAAGTGCTAAATGACATATGTACTGAGCCTGGCTATGTAGTTCGGTGGGGACAGACAAAATGGTGGACGGCAAGCCACAATTTATCTTCAATACTAATATAGTAATGCAACCTAGCTTCCTCGCAAATGAGTCTTTAGAGGATCATACTAGGAAACTTAGGGAAACACTAGTCTTATAGTTCAATAAAGCCGGAACCAAATCAAGTAACGAGAAAATCACACACCCAACATTGAAATCAATATACAGGAATATCTGGAACCAGTTCAACCCAACATTGAAATCAATATACAGGAATATCTGGAACCAAATATGCCTGGGAAAGAGAAACACACATGAGCCCAACTAAGGACATGCTCACACAGGCTAAGATACATGACAGGGAGATGGAAGGAGCCCAAAGAAGAATGGGATTGCAGAACCTGTCAAACATGCAGTTGAGGAGATGTAGAAACAGAGCAGCACTTGTTGCTTCACTGTGAGGCATATAACCACATTAGAAAGTGGTCTGTGATGGAGGGAATCACCTGGACACTGGTATTCCAGAACAGGCAGCTTGAAGATATTGCAAAGAGGGCTACAAGGATGACGTACCCAAGGGATAAATTATGCAGGCATGCCAGTCCAGAGTAGTTGACCCAGCCCGAGGGAATTACCCAGATAATCAGTCTGGTGACTCATTCACGGCATGCCTCATGGAGGAGTCCTATTTATTTTTCCTGCTCTAACAGGGCCATTTCCAGCATTCTCATTCTCTCACTTCACAGTCTGGTCTTTGCCAAAGACGCACCCCTGTCCTCCCATAGACCATCAACCTGACAGACTTATAACAAAAATCTCTGTCCCTCACTGTCAACAGGCCTATTCTATTCACAGTCTCTCATATTTTGTACTTTCTTGCATTTTGTGAAGTTGGCCACATCTTTTTGTTTTATTGTTAAGCTTTTATGTATATTCCACCAATATGCATTGGATGATCTTTCACCTTAAATATGAACTGGTGAAAAACTCTCCAAAATAAGCACCTAAATTTACAACTCTCCTTTTCTTTTTTTGTATTTCAATAATCCTTTCTACAGACCTCCACAAAGGAGAATCCATCACATCCTTTACCTCTGCTTCTATTTGTACCACAGCCATTAACCATTCCTCAACAAGCAACAATGAAGAAGTTGAGGCCTTTCTGAACAATTATTTAAATATATCACCAGTGCAAATACACCCTCAAAAAATATAACCACTGGAAACGCACCTCCAATAATATCACCACTGTAAATAAAAGATAGCATCATTATAGATGCCCCTCCAAAATTGCAGAAACGACCTTACCTATTAAAAAACGCTGCATTAAACTGCACCTCCAATAATATCACTACTGTAAATAAAAGATAGCATCATTATAGATGCCCCTCCAAAATTTCAGAAATGACCTTGCAAATTAAAAAACGTTGCATTAAACTACTATTGAGATTTGGGTACCTTGGAAAGTGGTCCCTTTGTGTTTGCGAGTCTGTAAACACAAAGGGGGAGACTATGAACCTTGTACTTTACCTTTATGTTCTAATTTCACTTTGACTTAGGACATTTTATTCACTAAGTGGGTGAATGAAGGGACATAAAGTGAACTTAGGGAACTTTAGCCAAAGTGGGTTTTGAGGTGAAATTCTTTTGGAGAGATCTCACCCATTGATTAGAGATGGCTTGGGGTGATCCTAGCCATCCATTTCTCGGTTTCCTTATGGATGGTTCAAAAGGGGCGCATAGGGCCAAAGGACGCTCATTCCTTCATTTGTTCACCAAGAGAGTTGGGAGAGGAGCAAAGGGATGAGGATGGAGGCTATGGATGAGGGAAGCTTGGGCGCCTCCTTTCATGGAGGGCTCATGGAGGCTTAGACCCTCTATTATTTGTGTGTGAGTGTATTTGCTTTGAGGAGGGCACACTTGAGGAGGAGGTCGCATGCTTAGCAGGCACTAGCAGTTCTTGTGCTACTTCAGATCTGACACGTTCATCATTGAGGAGGCACACAACAATTTGTTTGTGTGCAAGGGATTCTCAGTTGGGCAAAGGAGGATCAAGGACGCATTGTTTCAATGGATAGAGTATCAAGGAAGGGCGCACTAGCTTGGGCGCATTCTTCTTGGAACCTTCTAGCAAAGCTCGAAAGGAGCTTGCTAGTTTTACAGGTTCTATTGTATTGTATTCCTTCTTGTATTCCATGCTTGAGATCACACATATATATACTTTCATTCTAAAATGGTTTTCCCCGGGGGGGTTTTATCCAGGGTCGTGTTGACCAAAAATACTTGTGTCCATTTTTCATGTATGCTTAGTGTTTAGATCAGCGTTAGGAGCTTGTTAAGATCCTAGAGGAGTGCTATATGTTTTGAGGTTTCCATGTACTAACATTGGGTTACTAAAAGTTAAAACTACTTGCAAGGGCACCTTAAAATAGCATATATCCATCAGTTGAGGGAAGATTTCTTGTCAGATTTGAGCAGATCTGTTTGCTGTCCTAAAACGCAGCAAAGGACAGATTTGATTGATGAAACTTAGAGCCCAACAAGAGGTCAAAGACAGACCTGTTGGGCAGCCCTCATAGTTCCTCAAAAATCTACATGGTATCAAAGCCTTGGTGGCTAAGTTTTGTTGATTTGTAGAGCATACAGTGGGCAGTTTTGTGGGACTGTTTTGGACAGTTTGGAGAGCCTCTTTTCACACCTGTGTTGACAGGAGTGAGGCTGGACTCTTTTACAGTGTGTAGCATCCATTTGCGCTTCAGTGGACAGCCATGTCAGTATCTCAAATGAGGGCAAAGGATAGGCTAGATGGAGCTAGCAACTAGTCCCCTTGGAAGACCAAGATCATATTCGTCTTGGAGGATCTTGAACTATGGGATATAGTTCAAGATCTTGTTGTTCTTCCTCCTGTCACTGCTCCCTTGCTGGTAGCAGAGTTCAGGAAGAGGAACACCAAGGCTAAGAGGACTATTTGTGATGCGGTGAGAGACCACGTCATACCCCATTTGACTGGGAAGGACTATGCCTTTGAGATGTGGGCCTCATTGTGCAAGTTGTACCAGAGTCCCAATCAAAACCAGAAGATGGTTCTGCAGGAGAAACTCAGGGGCATTCAGATGCTCAATTCTGAGTTGGTGACTTCATACCTTGGCAGATTTACACAGATTCGAGATGAGCTGGCAACAGTCGAAGAGATTGTGGATCTGGACTTTTTGGTGAGGACAGCCTTAAACAGCTTCTCCAAACCTTGGGGTTCATTTGTACGAGGCATTGTGGCCCGGGAGCTCATGCCTAGTTGGGAGAGACTCTGGGACGACTTCGTACAAGAGGTGCTGAGATGTACGTCTGGGTCTTCAGGACAGCAACGTATATCTGAGGGTGATGAGGATCTTGCTCTTTGGACAAAGGGCAAGAAGAAGGTCGGCAAGGGTGCTAGACAGGGTCCTAAGGGAGGGGCCAAACCACAGTAGAGTGGCAGTGGGCAAGAGAGAGACATGAGCACAGTGAGATGCTTTGCTTGTGGAGAGATGGGGCACTACGCTGGATAGTGTCCCAAGAAGAAGAAGAAGTAGTAGGATGGTACTGCAGTGACAGTAGAGGAGGAGTTCACTGCTCAGTTTGCGAGGGAGTGTGATTTTGTCAGTTGTTGTTTGTTAGTTGATACACCATCCAACGGTTGGTGCACGGACAGAGTTGAGGAGATCCCACAGATTGAGAGTGTTGTATCTCATGGGACGCAGACTCAATTTTCGAGGACACCATATTCAAGGGTGATTGGTACACCCGAGACAGCTTCAGTTTCAAAGCTGTCGAGCAGACAGATAGTTGGTGCAGAGGCTTCAGAGCATCAGAGATTGGTACACCCGAGAGTGTTGTATCTCATGGGACACAGACTCAATTTTCGAGGACACCATATTCAATGGTGATTGGTACACCCGAGACAGCTTCAGTTTCAAAGTTGTCGAGCAGACAGATAGTTGGTGCAGAGGCTTCAGAGCATCAGAGATTGGTGAGTGGGAGCAGGGCGCCAGAGAGGCTTCAACCTCACTTGGCTATAAAGACGAGCAAATCAGCTTCAAGTTCCACTTTAGGTGGAAGTCACTTGGTGAGATGCCAAGAGATGAGACTCTTGGTGAGATGCCAAGAGGGAGACTCTTGGTGAGATGCCAAAAGACATGACTCTTAGTGAGATGCCAAGAGTAGGGACCTTTGGTGAGATGCCAGGAGGTAGAGATCCTTGATGAGATGCCAAGGTTGAGATCTTTGGTGTGATGCCAAGATCTAGGTGATCTTGGATAGGTGGAGATGCACTTCCATCTAGAGATCAGGCAGGTCAAGCAAATTTGTGTCAGAGACCACTTTTGATGATCAGGGTATAGCCATACTCACCGAGTATTTGCCAGCAAGCAACCATGTCCACTGCAGGGATGAGATTGGAGGGGTGAATGACACTTTCCTCGGTAAGAAGAAGTGTTGAGAATTGGGTACCTTTGAAAGTGGTCCCCTTGTGTTTGTGAGTCTCTAAACACAAAGGGGGAGGCTATGTAGCTGGTATTTTACCTTTATGTTATAATTTCACTTTGACTTAGGAGATTTAAGTAAGTGAAATTTTGTCACTTACGGCAAAAGTGACATTTTATTCACTTAAAGTGAACTTAGGGAACTTAACCCAAAGTGGGTTTTGATGTGCAATTCTTTTGGAGAGATCTCACCCATTGATTAGAGATGACTTGGGGTGATCCTAGCCATCCATTTCTAGGTTTCCTTATGGATGGTTCAAGAGGGGCGCATAGGACCAAAGGACGCTCATTCCTTCATTTGTTCACCAAGAGAGTTGGGAGAGGAGCAAAGGGATGAGGATGGAGGCTATGGATGAGGGAAGCTTGGGCGCCTCCTTTCATGGAGGGCTAATGGAGGCTTAGACCCTCTATTATTTGTGTGTGAGTGTATTTGCTTTGAGGAGGGCGCACTTGAGGAGGAGGGTGCATGCTTAGCAAGCACTAGGAGTTCTTGTGCTACTTCAGATCTGACAGGTTCATCATACACAACAGTTTGTTTGCGTGCAAGGGATTCTCAATTGGTCAAAGGAGGATCAAGGGCGCATTGTTTTAGTGGATAGAGCATCAAGGAAGGAAGGGCACACTAGCTTGGGCGCATTCTTCTTGGAACCTTCTAGCAAAGCTCGAGAGGAGATTGCTAGTTATACAGGTTCTATTGTATTGTATTCCTTGTTGTATTCCATGCTTGAGATCACACACATATATACTTTCATTCACAACTGGTTTTCCCTGAGGGGTTTTATCCAAGGTCATGTTAACCAAAAATACTTGTGTCCATTTTTCATGTATGCTTAGTGTTTAGATCAGCATTAGGAGCTTGTTAAGATCCTATAGGAGTGCTATATGTTTTGAGGTTTACATGTACTAACATTGGGTTACTAAAACTACTTGCAAGGGCACCTTAAAAGAGCATATATCCATCAGTTGAGGGAAGATTTCTTGGCATATTTGAGCAGACCTTGCTGTCCTAAAACGCAGCAAAGGACAGATTTGATTGATGAAACTTGGAGCCCAACAAGAGGTCAAAGACAGACCTGTTGGGCAGCCCTCGGTTCCTCAAAAATCTACAACTACCCCTCCCCTGCTGCAATGAATTGCCCTCTTCCTTGCTGAAATGCAATAAACTGCCCTCATTGCTTACTGGATTAAATACCCTCACTATCTGCCAGGCAAATCACCTATCTAAAATTGGAATTGCCACAAGTAAATGCTGCTAGGAACCCCAAGTTTGACTGTTGTGGGGATTTGAAATGACATAACTCGTTTTGTAGGGTTTGAGTGAGTGACTGTTTATTTTCATTTTTTGGGGGGTTTTCTGATCATTTTTGGAAGTCTTGCAGGAAAGTTGAAACATTCCATTTCTGACAAGAAACCTTTCTGATGTCAAAATCAATTCCCTGTTGATTCGGGTCTGACAACCATTTTTAGAAATTACAAACATTTGCCATCTGATATTAATAATCAGGTTAAAGACTAATTTTTGTGGCAATTCGACCAGAAATCAGTGATTCTTCAGATTCTCCCACAGTTGGGATCCAAGATCACCTCTCTCTAGAGGCAATTATGGTTTCTTTGTCCATAAGATTTACATTGCAACATAGTAAAATTCAACATTAGTGAAATTAAAAGCCATGCCCCGTGCATCTCTCTTTGCCATCCACAGATATGGCTTAGTTTAAAAATATGGTGTATTTCAGTGGGGGCTTGGTTGGTTGGTAAAGTGGGGGTATTGTTACACCCCCAAGGTACAAGTTTTCCCCTTGTGGCTTGGCAGGCCCACACAACCGGACCACTTAATGTGGTTGGGACTAGGGGCAAGTCTTGGGCAACTCTGCTGGAATAGAAACCGCCCAATCACAGCTGCTTAGCCAGGGGGTGGGTGCTCTTGAAGCATATAAAATGTATGTGCTTCTTCGTGATATTCCATATTGGACAGTGTCACTTGTGTTGACTAGAAGCATTCAATAAAATACAGTATATAAATTTTTTACAATTTCCATGATATACTGTGACTAAACAGAATAACATCTAGGCATTAAAAATTACAGAGTGTAACAATGTAAAAGCTTCCACCATTGACGTCTCAATACAACTTATGATCTACAGTCAGTTGTCACATAGCCCCCAATGCCACTAAGACATCAATGTTGCTCTTTTGCCTTAAAACTGCTGTGTTGACTCTATACATATATTTTCCGATATCTCATCACCCTTAAGGACCACAATAAGCCTGAGGCCTCAACTATCCTGAGCAAGAAAATTCAAAGCTACATACACAAACACAACCACATCACTTTGTTCTTGCCAAATCATTAAATCAAAATATTAACTTCCTGTGCCTTGGGTATCCCCAAAATCAATATCTGGGCCTGCATGTCAGCAGATCACATGTACTACTTCCAAACATCACACATATTAATACTTCATCATACATCATATATTTAACAATCTGTAAAACGTACACCCGGATCTGTTGAAAGGGAATGGACAGGCCCCCATACTACCATCTGCCAACCATCCCATCCCCCACATGACGGCAGATGGCAGTACAAGGGTGCAAGCGGAACAGATGACCCTCAATGATGAATTATGAAGTGAGCTGATATAGACCTCCTTCTCCCCATCGAGACTTCGTCACAACCCTACGAGGAATCATGGCAAGAAGGGGAAGCGGTGATTTGTTGGTACTGTTGTGGATTTGGAAATTCATTCACCAGCAAAGAGTTGTATGGAAGCAGGGCATTCCTATTCTTCTCATGATGAGCACCCTGCCTGTTAAGATGGAGGCTTCCATAGCATCCCAGCTCAACAACAGACCCCAACTCTGCACATCAGAAGCAGTCAATTACAGGATGGATTGGGAAGCTCCAGTGTTGATAAATCATGCAATCCCAAGTCAAACGAGAACAGAGGAAGTTCAGAGAATGGAAAGAGGCAGAGCTGACCTAGAGCCACCACCTGCTCGTCAAGACAGACCTCCAGCCACCTCTGCAGAGCAGCAACCAACCCACCACCCCCAAAGCCAGAGAAGGCAAACCGATGCTCAGCGGTTAGCCATGGGTTTTGAGGAAAGGCACAGGTCAGCAACCATAACAGAGAATTTGCAAATTAGAGGAACAGGTTAGCCAGAAAAGGAAACGCACCAGTAATGCATGGATCGACGAGGAATTGGACAAAATTCTACAGAATATGGGGCACACCAGAGGTTGGGTTACCCGCTTCTCCACCTCCCTTGACCTGTACTAGCAAAACAAAGAATTAATAGCACAGCACTATGACAAGCTGGAGGAATGCCATACCAAGGTATTGTAGGAAACCCGATCTGAACTTAAAAAGGCAAATGACAATTATCATTCTCTCCTGCATGCAGTCCCGCACTCGGCTAGATATTATGCAGACGAGACAATGGAAGACTAGGAAGAACAGCTTCCTGGAGCTGACCCCCTCCACCACCCAATCACAATTGAAGAGGACAATACCTGACAAACACAGTCTTCAAGTTCTTCTCTTTTCTGGTTCTTTCATTACAGTTTTTTTTTCTACCTATTATGTCTAACAGCCCTAGGAAGAGGCAACAAACCCAGAAACCCAGCCCTATTTAGTAAAATTTTTGAATTTCATGGCCTCAAGCCAGGGTAAAAGCTCTGAATCTGTCAAGCTTCTATGGCCAGAGGCCAAGAAGTTAGTAGACATAGCTATCATATATAGGTTTATAGCACTGGTTTTAGACATGAACTGCCTCAGAATGATCCATATTTCCAGCTGGCTTTTTCAGTTCGGAATAAGGTCAGATTTTATAGCTCTATTTCGTTCTCTGTAATATAACAGTCTCTATGCTTACAAAAAAAAACAATCTGTAAAAGGTATGTATTTGTTCATAATCCAATAGGGCCATATGTACATGAAATGGGTCCAGTCAAACTTGGTCAAATATAGACTTTGACCCAATATTTAGTGTTCAAAATATGGGGCACTACAATCTTCCCTTTCAAAACTTGAAAATAGCATCCCAGACATGCATAGCCATAACAGACTGCAAACAAAATAGTAAAGGAACTGGTCAATCTGCAAAAGACTGCAAAGCTCCTCCTCCAACAGGATAAGAAGAGGAAGAAAAACAGTTTTCCTCCTCTTGAAACAATGTTCCAGATCCTTCTGTATGTCAGACCCAAATAGGCTATTAATTTCTACCTGCTGTCATGAGAATTTGACATTACTTCCGAGACAAGTTATGTGTACCTACAGACCATCATGATTCATGACAATTCAACATTACTGCCGAAATAAACTCTCCATATGCACACCACACCATAACTATTCTTCTATTGCCTTTCTTATTTCTCCATTTGACGCATTGAAACTTTATAGACCTGTGAGTAATCTATCCCAATCTACAGCCTAGAGATAGATAAGATGAGATAATTTTATTAATGTCCAACAAATGACCACAAAATTAGGTCGATGGGACTAAAAGAAACATCTAGTGTGAATACAATGTGGGAGTGCTAAAGCAACTCCTAGATAATGCTGAAAGCAAGTGAAAGAAAGCGAAAAAAGTGCAGCATAATTAAGTGTCTAGTTAACAAAATCACCAAGTCTAACCAAAAGATATAAAGATATAACAGTGCATAAGTGCAATGACACCATGGGAGAGTCCAAGACTGGAAATCTAGACATCTTGGTGCTAAGCAAGAGAGAGAGAGATGGAGATGATATTGAAGGTCTCCTCATCTAATGACTGAGGGAAAAGGGGGAGGGCAGGGCACTGGCTCGCTATCAAAGTCATCGAGCACTGTGAGGGGATCCAGTTGTATGATCCTAGGGGGCATAGGAGCAAGGAAGCCCTACTCTTCTACAATCCAAGGTTGAAGGAAAGAAACTCCAAGTAGAACCCCGGTTGCTTGGCTATATCTGGGGGGTAGTCCGATAGGCAAGCAGCCTGCTCTAGATCCGGTCTAGAGTTGATCCATTTGTCTCTCTAATGACATGTGGTCTGTGACCTAGTTCAACACCTCCAAACAAGCCTTGAAGAGATTGGTCGATCCCTAGAGAGGGAGGTTGAGGGCAGACCCAAGATCTCACAACTCTATGATTTGAATACTCTTAAGATTTGTTGATCACTTGTTGCCTCAATCTAACAAATCAACATGAAAATATGAGGTGATCCTCATAGTGGTAACATGGTAAGGTGGGGTGTGCAAGAACTAAGATTTGTGGCTCAGTATCTCCTTGATGAAGAGGGCTAGGCATCTCTAACCATGATACCAAAAGAAAGTGGAGAGGGAGCTATCTGAATCCAGCCCTACAAAGGCAATAGTAGCATCCTCTGATCTCGTAGTAAGAGTGGTACCTGAAAATGAGTGCATCTCTGTCTCCTACTACTATAAGTGGCATATATGGAAAAACTTGTTTGGTCGCAAGATATGGTGATCAGTTTCCACTTGGAGTCTATGAGAGCCCACTCGGAGCTAACTCAAAGGGATCCTCAGAGAGTGCATCCAATGTCTCCATGTGTATGTGGGACGGACAATGATTCCATCTCGTAAATCCAAGAAGTTCCCTAGATAGAAGGCCATCTTTGAGCCCAAGCTCTCTGGAGGTGAGGTCCAAGTAACTTGGATGTGCAATCAGTAAATGTCCTCTTTGATGGCCCAATTCAGTGCCTATCTAGTTGATAAGAGATGACCTGGTACGTCTACAGAGTACTTGAAGGGTGGCAAATGCTCTAGGAAGATGGTCATCGACTCGAGAAGCCAAGAGGCCTCTAAGTACCAACCCCATAACCCTATAGGGTAGTATGAGGCAAGGGCCTCCGAGGAGTAAAGCACTAGGTAGGGATACCTTGCTCTCCCAAAAGCAAAGTCCCCAAAGGTCCAAACTCTATGTAGGAAAGAGACTAGATGAAAAATGACCTCAAGGCAAAAGAGGTGGGCTTTGAAGCTTTGAACTCTACCTAAGGTCCTAAACAATGAGCTGGGGGACTATGCGTTTGCATCAGATAATGTGCCTAAAAGGAAAGGTCTTGACTCTCTGACTCCAAGTCCAATCAGTGTGTAGCAAATCGATCCTCGAATCTCTAAACTAGAGAGGATAGTATGTTTGATAATTGTCACCAAGAGATGAAGCTTGGACGAGATGTCCTGAAACTGGTTTTGGAAAGATTATCTCTCAAGGAGGGCGAAGGTGTTGTACCCTTTATTGAGCCAAAGATGGAGGGCCTGACACATGCTAAAGCGAGGCCTCACAAACTAGACCCCCAAATAAGTGTTCGTTGTTGTGATCCCAATCACTTCCCCATGAATGTAGAAATGTAGGTCAGAGAAAAAGCTCTTCAATGCATCGAAGATCATAACCTTGGTTTTACCCAAGTTGATCATCAATCGTCAAAGGTCACAAAAAATGGCCAAGGCATCATAACCTTGGTTTTACCTAGGTTGTGTTGGAATTTGCTTAAGTAGTTAAAAGTAGTCAGTATTTATTGGTGTTCTTTAACTTTTACTCACTAGAACATTAACTGAAGCATAAGGATCACTGAAAGAAAGACATTCACAGTGTGCACAAGTATTTATCCTGGGAAACCCTCGTGAGGAAGAAAACCCAGCAAAACTTCTTGTGATATATATATATATATATATATATATATATTCTTAGTCACTTGGTTCGTGTTCCTATTCGAATTCGGCAACAATAAAATTCGCTAAAAGTTCGCCTAGCCAAAACCCTTTGATAAAGTTGCTCATTAAGTTTGAATATATATATATATATAATAGTTTTATAAATAAGTCTTTTATAATTAGTATAATTTTATTATATTTTATAAAATTATATAAACATAAATAAAAAATCTAATGTATATAAAAGCTTAAATTAATAAATAACATATATGAGTTTATAACAAATGTGAGTTAGTATACCCTAAGTTATGATTATAAATAATGTATCCCAATAATAATTCTTGAGTAATCTCCGTCTCCGTCATCAAGCTTGAGATGAGGTTTAGGCGCGGCGGATGAAGTTCAATAATTGTCATCCATGCCTTCTAATCATGTGCTGCAATTCCGGGATAAATTGCGAAGCTCCTCCAATCCGATTGGCTGGGCTTTACCAGTGAATTGCACGCGCAGCGTATTCTCCCTCGCATCACCACATCGGTTTTCACAGAGATCATCGTTCATTCCATCCAAAATTGGACTCAAGGAAACTAACGGCACAGACAGCATACCCTGTGACCATTTTTATCAGTAAATGTACATTCCGTGCGCTCAACCAACAATATTTTGAGTCGGATTCGGTAAAGATCATCCTTGATTCTGATATATACACTAATTTTGGCAAATGTCTGTTAAAAAGAATGAATTTACATGTAAAATTAAGTGCGACACTAACTAGAAATAACACGCCTACTATTCAACCGAATTTGAAGGAATTTGTTCGTCATCCGTTCAAATTTGGCTAATTTTGAACTTGAAGGTGAAAAGTAGCCAAACCCGGTGACTAAGTATATATTAGTCAAACAAGTACAATGACAGCACAAGACTTCTCCTTGAGAAAGAGATAAGAGAGTAACACTTACTGTTGTCTCTGTGTCTTCAAATACCTCTTAGCCTCTACCCAGACCTGTAGCTTTTGTTGTTCACTTGCTGCTGTCACAAATCTGCCCTTTAAGGCTGCCCTGTAGTCTGCCTCAGACCAGGGTTAATGGCTGCCTCAGATCTGCCCTGAAAGCTGCCTTAGAACAGAATTAATGTGCCTCTGAATAGGCCTCCTGGCTGCTGCTCCAAAACAGAGTTATCAGCCTTCTAGCTGCTGTCTTAATCCAGATTTACTCTGCCTCATAGCTGCTGCCTCGGAACAGATTTATTCTGCCTTCTGTGTGCTGCCTCAGAACAGTATTAGCTTGCCTCGGAATAGCAGTCTCAGAGCTGCTTCCTTCTTACTGAAAGATCTGATAGTAATGAGGGGCGCCTCCCCTTCCTTTATATAGGATAGGCCACCCCCTAGGTTAGGGAGGACCTAGGCTAGGTTAGGGCCGACCTAGCTAGGGCGGTTTAGAGGAGGGCGGTTTAGAAGAGGGCTGCTTAGAGGCCGACTTTCCCAAGTCGGTTAGAGGAAAATATCCTCTGCAGCTGCTCACATTTCAACAGGTTGATCATCAACTGTCGAAGGTCATAAAAATTGGTTGCCAAGGCATCAATCTGTCTCTGTAGGCCCTCCGGGATGAATGCCAACAAGATCAAGTCATCATCGAAGAGGAGTAGGGAAATCGACACCTGATGTAGAAGGCATCCATCACCCCCCTGAATGTGCTTGCATATGAAAGATTCCAACTCGTCAATGTAGATCCCAAAGAGGGCTGACGAGAGGGGGCACCCCTGCTTTACCGCAATGATACTCTGGATGCAGTTAGAGAGGCTGTGTGTTGTACAGAGACAACCTAGAACCGACTCATACAATGTCATGATGGTTGCCAGGAGGGTCTCTTAGATGCCAATGTTATGAAGCCTCTAGAATAAGGCATCTCTAAGAACCATGTCAAACGCTTTCTAAAGGTCCACAATGCAGCAAAAGAATTTTGAAGAGCAATGGCGAGCCTCCTCAATAATGGCTCTGAGTGTGAAGATGTGATCAATCATCTGATAGTCCGAGTGGGAAACCAACATGCCCTCTGGCCTTGAGGTGTTGACTCTCCAACTCATCTAAAAGCCACAGATGCAAGATTGTGGCATACAGCTTGGAGAATGTGTGGATCAGGTGAATGATGTGTCTAGTCCAATAGTGGGGGAAAACCAGAGCAGACCACATAGTTAAATAAATCGACAATAGGGGTAGTAGGTGCAAGGGGGATCATCATTGATCCTAGAGGAAAAATTGAAATAACATATGCATTCCACCGATAACCAAGCCAAGTCATATGCCCTACTTCAGGGTCTGCACATTGCCATTGATTCCAGAATCCATTCTTTGATCGTAGTAGGAGACTCAGCAAAATTGTCAAATTGATGGCATTGAAATCTATTCCGGTCGATAATAGATTAGCATCTATCCTTGCTCACTCTTAAAAGGAGGTGTGTTTCTTTCATAGATTTTGTTTTATCAAATATTGAGGGAGCTCAACTCCCAAGCAGACTTGCTCGCCAATGACGCCTCTGATTTAAAAATGGGGGTGCTAAGGATCAATGAAAGTTCAAGTTATCAAGCCATTCCTTAACCATGTAATCATGCACTCAAGGGCACATACCACTATATTAATTCAACATATGCCATGCCCCCACTGTCCCTAGTCACATAGTGAGGTGATTAATTTGACAATACCGACACATCACCTTCACATGCTTGAATTCATGGAGAGGCGGGCTATTGAATCGTCAGTTGGAAGATATCTTGGCCAAGGTGGGATAATCGAGCATCAAAAAGGAAAGTAGAGCAGGGGAGATGGGAGCCTAGTTCAACCATCTGTCAACCACCTGGTAAGAGACATGGCCATTCTCTGTTTGGTCTTTTGGAATTATGGTTTGGTGGTTACAATTTATGAGGAAGCCTTATGCACGTTGCAGTTACTCCTTCTGTTGGGTTTTCTGGAATTTGCTCTCTCTCTGTCCGAATTTGGTTTCAGTTGCTTTGATCTTGTTGGTCCCAATCATAGTGACTATTTCTTCTCTAATGGCATGAACTCCTTTCGTGGATTCGGCCTTCTAGTTTTATCGAGTACAGGCTTTGCTGGTTTTTAAACCATCTTGAATCATGAAATTTTTGAATGCCTGGTGGTGTTCTTCAGGATTTGTGGGGCTACTACTTTGTTTCAGGCATTCTCTGGGTGGAATTTGGCTTTGGATTGGTGCCTCTGTCTATGTGTTGTCTCTATGGATTACATGGAATTACAAGAAATTCGAAGAGTTCTTCGAAATCATGAAGAATCTATCCAATGCAACAGGACTTCTCTCTTCTCAGTAAGCACAACAGTTCATGAGAATGAGCACCAGGCCATCTCCCAATTTGCCTCAATTCTGGGTACACTTGTGCAGCAAAAACAACCAATTGCAACACTGGAAGCTGAATGTAGTATGTTACAAAATATGGTTGTTAACTTGAGCAAAGGAACTCAGTCAGGAGCCTCCAATCAAAGGATGTCAATCAACTTAGCTCAAGAAGATTTCAAGGAAGAAGATGCTATTCATCAACTGATAAAGGATATGAAGAAGAAATTGTCTAAAGACATGTGTAAGCTTAGTTTTTTGCTTATAGGGAGTTGTCAATTTTGTTTAAAAACTCTGGACAGCAGTAATATGCAATTCCGTTGTTTAGCATAGCTACAGCTTTATATAATTCAAATTTCCCAATTTCGGTTAAAATAAATAAATTGGCAATATGTGAATCGAGAGACTGGATGCCATGCTTGAGGAACTCAGCTTGAAAGCCTTCCTTGTCAGCTGATCTGCTAGTGCTCATTACCCTAACTGCTCCCCTGATGTCTCTTTCAGAGAAGAGATGGCATGAAAGAGGGGGAAAGGGGGGGAATACGGGTGGAAAGATATCCGAGAATGTCAGAGAGGAGGTTGTATGGGAGAAGATGGACTGGGGGTCTATATCTAGGGGGTGGGCGTGGTATTGAGGGAAAAGGGTACACCAGAAGGTTTTGGGGGAGTGGTGAAGGGTCACACAAAGTTCACATCTCCTCCATGAAAGGAACCCTCACTTCTAATGACAGAGGAGGCAATGGTAGTTATTGTAGAGGCGAGGGAAAGATGGGGGGTCATGTGTAAAGGTGAAGCAGAGATCCTTGTGGATAGTTTTACGTTCCTTGTCAAGACACCAGATGGGGCAGGAGCTAGGGGTGGGCATATGGATTTGTTGTCCGATGGAAAGGGGGTAGGAATCAAGGGCGACCTCCCCTGAGGCCCCAAAGAAAGTCTCACACTTGGTTGTGGCTGTGTCCAATGACATGAAGTGGGAGAGGGAGAGAGCAACTCCTTAAGGCAGGTGGTGTAGGACTTCTCCAACAGCACACTATTTTTAAAGTCTTCCTATTCTTCAGACTTACCACACTAATTGTCATATTATCATATTTAAAGATAATTACATTTCTATCAAATACAAGGTTGATGTGAACATTAGTAAAATTTATTTAACAAACTTAAAATTTCAAGAGACAGACATCCACATACATATGCAATAGAATTTCTAATCACAGTTATGTTCTTCTCCAGCTCAAATTTCAATTAACAACCTGAAATAGCGAGGTTATAAATATGCTAAGAATTAAGGGCATTAGAAAGAGCCGTCAAAGCAATAAAACATATTGCAAGCAGGCAAAGATTTGAACAATCACTGCAATTACAGTAGTGGTGAAATGGAAAATAGATGCTGAAGAATGGACGAAAATGAATGTCAGAAATGAGAAATAGAGTGAACTTACCAATGGCTGCATGCGTTTCTTCCCAATAGGATAAAGGTAAGGATTTGGAGACTGCATCTTAAATGCAGTGAACCAAAGAATAAAGCCTGATAAAAGATCCAGAAGCGAGTCTAGAGTTGAAGCAATTATGGCTAACGAACCACTCCTTATTGATGCATATACTTTTGCAATGAAAAGGACAATGTTTGCTATGTTAGATAATCGAATTGCAATTGTCTCACTTCTTGCAACCCTGTCACGCTCTTCCTGCAAGAATTTGTGCAAACACATTTTCTCTCAATCCATAAACACTCCACTGAAGAAGAAAGGATCACTGTTGCACAGTGCACTAATTTGTTTACGTGAATGCGCATGACAACAATAGATATAATGACCAAACCTTGGATAAGCCAGGAAAATAACCACGCTCGGCAACTGTATCCATTTCTGTGAATCCCTCAAGCATCTCTTCCTGCTGCTGATAATATTCAGCCACTCCATCACCACTACTAGGACCTGTATATCCACATAAAGAAAAAATTAAGAAACTAATTGGGACACATACTACAAAAAAAAATGTTTACTAGCATGTGTCCCATAACCAAATACACGAGAAATCTCTGCAGATCACTTTAACAAGTTATAGCCACCAAGCCCGTGGAAGACAGTATCAAGGTAAAAATAACATGGTTTACCGGAATAATTAACTTTCTTCCTTCAGAAGACAGTTCACATAATCATATTTTATATTCAGGCAACTACAAAAGATGAGATCACGAAATGCTTCAAAGATTGTCACCTTCATTCAAATTACTCTGAAATGATCATTTGCAGTTTGCATGAGAATTAAAGAACCCCAGTTAGACCCAGTCATCTCAAGTAGTACTCCCTAGGCCCAAGTGCAAGTATAGTGCTCCACTGGCATTGACAACCAAAGAGAAAGAAGGTAGCCTTTATAGAATAAAAGTTCGTTTTCTAATTAACTGTTGGTGACAGAAAAATCCAACAGCTTAACAGATTTTTTTTAATTAAAAAACTATTTATATACCAAATAAATAACACCCAAAGTGTGCATTGTGAAACGGACTAGAATTACTAAAAGGTACAAAACTAAACACCGGAGAAATGGAGGGAATAAATTTCTCATCTTTTCCAGTACATTACTATCCGGACAACAAGCTGGACGTTGTCAAAGCATGCTGTGTGTGCAATGCTGCTTCAGCAAGGACCAAAATCATGATACCCCACCTCCTAACTCCTAATGACAAATCAAACGCAGCTTTAATGCTGGAACTTATCAAAGGACCTTATGCTTCAATATCCATTATCGTTTAAAATATAGTAGATAGTCAAAGGGTTCATGGCAGTTACAAGACTTCTATTTTGATATATATATATACAAAGAGAATTTGTAAGAGGAATGGAAATTCTCTTCTAAGCTCTTTTCTTTTTGGAGTTTTAAGTATTCTGAGGATTTTGAGTTTAATCGAAAAAGCAAAATGCCCTTATGTTTATTCTGATGTATATGAAGAGGATTTGCACTAGGAATGCAAAATAAGTTAAATAATTCTTTTTTTTAATTGTTAATTTTTTCATTTGCCAAGCTTTATGCAGAAAAAATTTCCCCAAGAACTTTTCCCAATTCCAAGTTATACTATTATTCTTCAGTTTTCCCAGTCATTCCCCAAGTCTAAAGACTTTGCAACTTCAACCCCACTACACTCCATGGAGTAATTTGCAACTTCAACCCCACTACACTCCATGGAGTAACTCATTAAGCAGGGTTGCATTCAACACTCCCAAAGTATTTTGCGTTTTCTATCCATCATTGAACAACATGCAAAAGATTGTCTATTGCATGATTAATAACGATGAATGGAATTAATAAACTTCGGCACAATGACTTAAAATCCATTATCACATATACTCTTCTGATCAACCAGATTAATAAAATTAGGATTTCCACATAAACATGCAACCAGTCTTCACTACAATTTGGGAAACAGAATTAAGAAAAATCTCATTGCACCCAGAAAAGCAACAGTCCAGGAGGGGTGCTCATTGCACCCAGAAAAGCAACAGTCCAGGAGGGGTGAGGTGGGGGAACCCATTACCGTTTTTTGTGTAACAGTGCACTGATTCTAGATGGTGCATCGGGTGAATTGAATATGGAGACTAGTACAAACCCATCTAAACCTGGGTCAAATATGCACCTCGGAGGTTGCATATCTTGAATTCCAATATTTGATACGCTGGTCATTTGTGTAAACTCCTAATATTGAATTTCAATATTTATACGCTGCCCATTTTTTATGCATTTTTTTATTCCAGCATAGAATAGAAAACACTTTATTCATGTGCTCCAGGCACAGTACATAAAAAAGAGAGATTCTCTCATAGTAGTAGTTCTCAGATTTTCTGATAAACAGGTAAAAACTTGTCCTAGACGTTGATGATTACAAAACAATTCATCACTAAAGTGCTACAGTCCATAAAGACATATTACAATAATCCAGAGTCAAAAGATATTTCAAGATACCAATGTCACCACAACCTGAGACATGTAGTCTATGTCATCTAAATATTCTGCCTAAATTCAGAAGTAATACCATCACGAAACTCAACCAAAAAGACTTGTCCCACAGGAAGTGGAAGCCCTGCTTTAGACAAAGAATCAGCAGTCGTTACGCTGCCCATTTATTTGTGTAGAGTCAAGATATGCATCCTCAAAGTGCATATCAGACCCGGGATTAGATGGGCATGTGCTACTGCAAACCACCCAAATAGGGATCACTAAAATGGCTACTGCAAACCACCCAAATGTTTTACAGCACAGCATAATAGCTCCTCAATTTGCAACAATCGCACGATACCCAAAAGTGCATATCAGGCCCAGGATTAGATGGGCATGTGCTAGTTGATCACTAAAATGGCTACTGCAAATCACCCAAATGTTTTCCAGCACAGCACAATAGCTCCTTAATTTACAACAGTCGCACGATACCCATTTTAGTATTGGCAAAGCTTCATTATAGTCTGAAAAATGATCAAAAAAACCTCTCACATATCTATGAGTTATGTACGTATACCCGACCCCGTATATATAAACCTGCATATGCATATGAGTTATGTATATAATATTGGCTGACTAGTATTTGTGAGCATGATTCTATTCTGTAACAAATTCTTAAAAAACCGCATAACTCGAAAAAAATCCCTGGGTAAATTTTACCAATCACGGATTCAATGACAGATATTCTGAGATTGAAAGAACAGACCGAGCAGACTGAAGCAATCATGAAAACCGCGTTGTTGAGACCTTTCATCCCTTTCAAACTGGGAAATCCTATTGAAACTCAAACGCCATGCATTCTCCTCGCTGGGCTCGGCCTTCTCGGCGCTCGAAAGCAGGATCTCGGTCCCATCTTCTGACAGAGCGGAGGTCAGGGGTTCCGCCATTATATTTTTTGGGGGATTGAGGAGAAGCAGTGATCCCTGAGCTTCAGAAAATGTATGTGTAGAGTTTCGTTCGCATTATTAATGATGTTGGGTAGTTGATAGCATCGTTTGTGAGCATGAAGGGCCAACGGATGTGATCACATGATCTCATGATCGCAGTGGGTATGCTGGCAGAAGTGGGATTAAATGAAAATAAAATGGTCCCTGGCATAAGGTTTCTTTTGGAGTGTCCAAGAAAATGTGAGGGGGTTGGCATGTGAACAGCTGGTCTACCACCAACCCACAAAACTCCAGGGTAGGTGCAATTCGTTTTATTTCCCTCATCTATCTTTGAAAGAGGAAGTTCCCTGCATTTTACAGTCAAGTTCATTTGTCCCTTTAGGATTTTGAGGGCTTGGAATATCCGGGTCTATTGATTACGATTTCTTTGTCATTTTGTTCACTGAGAACAAGGAGGTGACCAATTTGTCAAAGTAAAGCCATTTATTGGAACTAAGTTATTGGAATACATGTTAGTTCTAAACACATTATTATTTATGTGTTAATGGACGTATTAAAAAAGGTAATATCTTTATTAATATAATAATTAATTAATTATTATTTTAATTTGTTTTTTTTGTTGTTAAAGATTACATGTGGGTCTATAATGATGATGACAAATTTGTATGATAATGTGGTTACGGGTAACGGGACGGTTTAAGATATCTTTTAAACGTTATGTGGATTGTTATTTATGTGATGTAATATTTTTGGAGATAATATTAATATTATTAAATTTAGAATTATATATAAAATATTGGAGATGATGATGATGGTGGTTAAACATACACTGAGATTTTTTAGATGGGGTATTAGGGACGTGCGAAGTTTTGTTTGGAGAATTGTGCTAACACGTGTCTCACTCGCAGACTAGACATCAGGTGGCTTCGTGGGTTGGCATGTCAATTCACATGAATTTGACATATAGGTAGGACGCGGAGGAATGTGTGAGCTTTATTGTTAATTAAGGCTCATATAGGCGACTTCACTTTTAGCTCCCATGTTTCATCATGACTCCAACCCATTTCAAAATTCATCACTCCTACGAGTGGGATGTCCAAGCTATTGTTCAGTATTATGGCTCTGAGTGGAGAGCTCGTATCACCAGCATAATTACCAAGTGTGGATTCACTACGACCTTGAGGCTTCTTAGTATGCTAAAGGTGGAGACCTCACCTTCCCTCCGGAGAGGCTTTGCTTTAAATCTCCGTGCGACCTCATAGTTGCTCTGGGCTTCATCCATTATTCAACTAGACTCTACCATATCTTCTATCACTATGCCACCCAGTCGTGGATATAATTGTGGTTCTTGTCGAGATAGAAGGACCCTCCCCAACCCCTCCACTTCTCACAATTCCAATCTAGAACCGAATAGTCCGCGAGTGCAGCTTGAAGCTAGAGTCAATGCACAAGAATAACGGGAGCAAATTCCTCATCATATCTAGGAGGAGATACCTAATGTCGAAGAAGAAATCTACTTGGAGAGAGGCAACATCCATCAGTGGGAAATAGATGTTGAAATAGGAGATTGGGCACCTGATCCGGGAAGCTCAGGGGCGAGGGATACCAAATACTGGAGAACGGTGGACCTGTATTGGCACATTAAAAGCTTCATGGGAAAGGTTCTACAAGATAAAGAGGAGGACCTTGAGGAGATTCTCATCCAACTAGTTGAGGTGAAGCAACAACTTTAGGAAATCAATGTCGGCCTCTCGGCGTGCACCCAACAAAACAATGCTCTGATCAATGGCAACCCCATGCCCCTTCATCAGGAGCACTCGGTGAGGGTAGGTGGCCTCTCTCTAGACTAATTACCAATATGCTTAGAATTTTAACTTTCTTTAGTAGTTTCAATAGAATATCTATGGATAAATGCGTGAAGGCAATTAGGCACCCAGTATGGTTTTACAGCTTTTTAAGTTTGTCTCTACTTCAGAACTTGTGTCAAATTTTATGGACAAAAGCCTATTCCATTGTTGTTGGTATGGTTTCCCCAGTGGCAGGCCAACAACATAGTGGGTTTTGTGTAATTTTTTCTCACTATGATAATATAAGTTGATTTGTTCATTGATAATAATAAAAAAGCGTATGTTGAGATTAGACTTGAAAAGCATTAAGAGAAGTGTTTCAAGGTCATCATAGTTTTGATAAGTTAAGAGGTTAGGAAAGTCAGTATTGTGACAAATATTTTGAGATTGCAATTTAATTTGGGTGTACGCAAGACATTCTAAGAGAAAATGCTTTTCATCTTCAACCCTCTCAGAGCCACAAAGATGACAGATTCTTTCAACCCACGACGTTTTGAGAATTGTCCAACATCCAATTTCACTATGAAACTTGTGAGAGTTTGCTCTTATTTTAGCAATGTTAGTTTTCTTATTTACACTAGTCAAAACAAAGGGATATTTTTAATCTTCTAGATAAGGTTGATCACCTCCATATATTATCTTAATTTTCTTGTATATTCTAATTCTTTATCACGTCGCAATTTCTCCTTGATTTTAGATGTAATAATATTTTTTATATTTATCGTTATTCTGCAGAGTGAGCTCTTCCTTTATTACCCAATGATTTAGCCAAGACTTGGCATTTTTATGTCATCCCCGCTTGAGTTGCAAGTGGTTTTGGAGTTTGAAGCAATTTTAGGAAGCCTCTTGTCTACCATGTAGCTTATCATGTTCTTTAATATTAAGTACTTAGTCATAATCATGCTCTCAAGGGGGGAGAGACTCACTTTTATGAGGAGGATATGATGGGGTGTATTGCCTTTAATTTTGAGATTATAAGTTATAAAGCACTTTTGGATTTGTTATATCTTTTCTCCACAATTCTCTTGAGATACTGCAACCCCAAACTTCACAATCATATAAGATAACAATAGTGACGAGACTCTCAAAAATGAGTTTCTCCTTATCCCATAAGCAAAGGTCCATTAATTTACAATTGTTTTCAAGTTCATAATAAGCTTTCCACCCTCCATTTATCATTTTCTCAATATTATAGCTCCAATTACACTTGTGATGAATATTGATTCTGAAATATTTATATCAAAACACTTTCTCAAGTTTAATGATAATATTTCAGTTTATCTTTTTTAAAATCAATTTAAAAAAATTGAAAATAATAAAAATATATATAATCTATTTTTTTCATTTTAAATGAAAAAAAAAATAAAAAAGAATATATATATATATATTATATTATATTATATGTCTTTTATATAACTTATATGTGATTGTGAATAAACACCCTTACTCTCTCAAATGCATATCTTCCAATCCAAAGTCTTAAAAAAAAAGATGTACCTTAATGTGCTCTAAACGTTCACATGCATGTTATGAAATTAATAATCTCAAAGAAGAATTAGTCATTGGTGTTATTAGCTTTTTTCACTGGGGAAGATATGTGTTGATCAAAGCGGTGTTAGAAAGTCATTTAGTTTTTTGGATGGCCTTGGCACACATTCTGACATTTGTTCTAAATCGGATCCGTAAGCTGATTTTTTCTTTTCTCTGGTCAGGCAACAAGCAAAATCAAACCTACCATTTATGCAAATGGGAGACCATTTCAAAACCAAAAGTTTTTGGCAGGTGGGGGTTGAGAAACATCTTTTGTTTTTCCAAGGCGTTGGCGACTAATACATTGTGGCATGGACTGATGCAAAATGGTATTTGGMAACGGGTGATAAAAGACAAGTATTTCCCCCATATCTCTGTGATGACTTGGTTGCGATCAACTTCTCCAATCACGTCTTTCGGCTCCCAAACTTGGAAAAAAATCTGGAATCTTTACCTTTGATCGTGCGTTGGCTAGCCTGGAAACCAGGCTCGGGAGAATCCATTATTGTTGGAAAGGATGAATTATTGGGATTAGGGAAGAACTCCATTTTGTCTGTTGATTTGATTTCATGTCTAAATAATAAAAATGTGTATTTTCTTTATCAAGCTAGTCGAGTCTCTCCTCGGAGCTTGATCTGCTCCAACTGGCTAGACAACTCAGACTTGGGATTGAAGGGTGATCTCGCAGCTGAATGGGAATGGTACAGGAGGAGCTTGATTGGATCAGGCATACAACTAACTGAAAGAGTGGATGAGTTAAGATGGATAGGTGGAGATAGCTATGGTCAGATCACAATTAAAAATGTATACAATGCACTTGCATCCAAGCTTTGGAAAAACAAAATAGGAGGTTGGAGGAAAAACTTTGGTGTTGGGATTGTCCCCAAAAGATTAAGCTTTTTGCCTGACTTGTGATTGAAGATAAAATTCTTATCGGGAAAAATTTACAAAAAAGAGGATGGGTGGGGCCAGGATTCTGTCAACTCTGCAAAGGTAATCGAGAAACTGGAAAACACCTCTTTGTTCATTACCCTTTTACTATTTCAGTTTGGGAAAGGATCAAAGGGGCCCTCAAGATCACTACAGGGTGGAATGGCACATCAATGAAGGAATGCTTTGAAATCTGGGCTATTCAGAATCACAATATCCCATCACTGTCAGCCTTTATTTGTTGGTTCATCTGGATTGAAAGAAACTTGGCTATCTTTGAGTCAAGGAGTCCTTCCATTCAGAAGATAACATTTATCTCTTTAGGTGCAGAGAGCAGTCATGGGCCAAAGGATAAAGTCTCTAAAAATAGATGCTCATTTCTTGATATTCCAAATGATAAAATCATAGGATGGTTTGACGGGGCAACACAAAGGAATGGAGATCTAAGAGGCGCAGTAGGAGTTATAAAAATCAATGATCACACAATCTACAAGTGGACTCTAAATTGTGGAAGAGGAACAAATACAAGAGCAGAACTTATGGGTGTTTGGGCTTCTCTAACTTTGGCACATAGACTTTCCATTACAAATTTTCTTGTTTTAGGGAACTCTACAATAGTCATCGAATGGCTTAATGGAAAAGGCACCCTACAGGTTGTCTCTATAGACTGTTGGAAGGACAGGATAAAGGAGCTCATCAAGTATTTTCTGAAAATTACCTTTGTTCATGCATACAAAGAAGAGAATCAAGAGGCTAATTGCTTATCAAAAAAGGCCCTCTCATTGTGTCCAGGGAACATAGCATATAATCAGTGGAAAGGTGGTCATGAGGGCCCAAAACTCTTTTTAAAGATGTATTAGCAGTCTTTCTAGGGGGTTTTCTCATGTGTTGTTTTTTTGCAAAGAAGGGCGTTTGTTTATTTGCTACTATCTATGTACGAAAGACAAAAACTTTTTTGAAAAATTTGTTTATTGTTCGAAAAGTTTGGTGTCAGCTTTGTAAGGAAATTAGATATTTCCATATAGATTATGTCAGTGGACAGGACTATGAAACTCAAGTAGCCCTTGATGTTTAATTTTGTTATGTGAACAGATTATATTAATATAAATATAATGTGCAATTTTCAGTGGAAAAAAAAAATCCATGTTATTGTATTCAAGAATCTAAATGTGTTTTACAAGGTTATTTATGGTTTTTCAAATTTATATTTATATTTTATTTTATTAATTCAAAATTTACGAAAATAATGTATATCATTGGGTTTAATTTCAGTGGTTGGAATGATTGATTGTTATCCTCATATTGAAATTCAATTCTTGCAAGTAACATATTGAGCTCTTAACAAGTATAATGTTGTAATAGCTTTGAGTTGTCTTGTTGATTGGTCTTGTAACCTGCAGATTCTAGAATTTACTATGGATATCATCCTCAAAATAAGAAAAAATACACATAAAATTTTCTCAAACTTTATAACCTAGAAAAAAAAATATTAACCCAAATTATAAGTTATATTATAAATTAATATAAAATATATATATATATAAGCTATCTATAACCTCTCAAATCCATATTATTAATATTATTAAACTTGATATATATATAGGGTGATTTAAAAGCTATCCATGGCCTCTCAAATCCATGTTATTGGAATTTAAAGTCCGAAGAGGGGAATGATCTACCGAATGTGTTCTAAAAGCAAAAGCTATCCACATCCGTGACCACCTTTTGGTGCCTTATCCTATCCCTCTAAAAGCAAAAGCTATCCACATCCATGACCACCTTTTGGTGCCTTATCCTATCCCCTTATCTAGTGTCATATGTATCTTTTGTTGCATATTCATTGAATTGCAAGTCAAGTCAAAGGTGTAATTTTCTTTTAATGAATAATTAATAAACATCTCACAATAAAACAATAATAATAAATATTATATATTAATTTATATATTTTTAATTTGAAATGTTTTTAAATCTAAAAATATAATATTTATTATTTTATTATTCATCGTCAAATACATAATGATGATGATGATTAATGTTCACTAAAACCTAATTTAAAATTTTGATATATAATTATACTTAAAATTTTATAAAATTTAAAATTTTGATATATAATTATACTTAAAATTTTATAAAATTTAAAACTTTATATTTATATATACAAATTTTTAATCAAAGTATCACATGAAAGGTGTATATATATTTTTTCATCCTTTGTTATTAGTGAGTGTGAGCATCACATTCTCTTGCTTTTTTGGGGCGATACGTTTAAGCTTCAACTACTTTTTTAACACTAACACAGTCACATAATTGTGGTTAATAAATGTTGATATGCATATTTAATTTACAAACCCTAACTCTGAGATAATCGTAATTCTAGCATAAGCCCTAACTCTAATATAATGTTAATTCTAGAAAAAATTTAGATGACTTTAATCATTTTAATGATACATTAATTATTTTCAAATGTCTAATAATTAATTAATAGTAGCAGATATAATCATGTTATGAAATATGATTATCAAGATTTCAAAGACATACTAGTGAATAGTGGCATTTTATTGGGTCGTGTTATAAGTTTTTACAATAACAATGTCCCCACCATGTACATGAATAGTTGGACCTAGTAGTTGTCCGTTGATGGTGATTATTGTGTGTTGTTTACATAGCCTCATAATTGTCTTTAGTTCAATCTGTACAAGCATTCAAAACATCAATTATTATGGATATGTGGTACTTCAACATATATGTAGCGAGCTTTGTTTTTCCAAAGTTATGGGTATGCAAAAATAAAACTTCAAATAACAAATAAGAAAACTTACAACGAAGGTATAATTGTGGATTGTTGTGTTTGTGATGACAACCAAACACACAATCAATGCCAGTATAATTGTTGTAACCTAACGATCCCATGGACAAACGCTCTGATTTTTATATAAAATGTTGTTGGAAGTGCAACCAATATGATTAGTATTAGCTTGCTCCCTGGCAACCTCCTGAAGATTGCATGCGATGATTGAATCAGGTCACTAGTACCCTGTGGATTAAGCCTTTAACTCTGTCATTCCAAAACCCATTGTTGTTAGCCCCAAGTTGGATTATTGTTTGTCCAATAAAATAGCACAATCTAATAGTATCTTTTGTAGTTTGGATTATTAGTTTGTTGGTTCTTAGCTTCCTTGGGAGAGGAGGTGAAATCTGAAATGTATAAATGTGATACAATGCATTACATTTTAAATGKTGTTACGTGGTCAATATGACACCTGCAACAATATGGCACATGTTGTCCATATTGTTAGGTGTCATATTAGTTTGTTGGTTCTCCTTTGATTGCTCTTGGTTAGCTTGAGTTTTTTTGTTGTATGATTGCTTGAYAGCCTATTTTCATTTTTAATCTGAGTTTCTTGGCCTTATCCTTAACCTGGTAGTGTTTTAACACATATACGAGGTTTTTCCCTTGACAAACRTGTACATACGCGAGCTATCGTTCTATAGGGCGCGTACATACACGRTTTTTGCTTGAACAATCGTGCACATCATCCGTGTTTGCTTGATTGTCGAGTTTGGTCTTTGTTGGGTAAGKTTTGATGGTTGCTGAGTCTTCTTGGGTCTCTGTCATAACTGTTAAGTGTCTGCAGAGTGATAGGAAACCTTTATTTGGTTGAATTTTTGGGCGCTTTTTTCTTTCTYATTATCTTTTTCATTGGTTTTCCTTACATCTTGGGCTGGGTGTTGGTTTCTTGATATCCTGCTTGGTTTATCTCTTACAAAATAATGATCATTTGATTATTAAAAAAAATACTCTTAGATAAACTCCATATCAAACCAAATTTGTAATCTTCAATCAATCTTTTATTTTTTACATGTAACTTTTCACCCCACCCTTTAGACCATAAGTGAGGGTGAGGTATTCCTTGTGGCTCGTAAAAAGTGATCATGTCATAAGCAAGATTTGAACCTGGGTGGGGTGGATAATAAATTTTCCTTTCAACCACCCAAGTTAGACCCAATTGACATTCAATTAATCATTATACAAATAATGATACCCTAAATAAACAAATTGAAGGAGGGCACAATGGAGGAGGAGCAAGTAGATTATTCTAAACATGGGGAGGAGGTCATCGACCTAAAGTCAATATTCAACTCTAGTGAAATATTTATTGAGATTTAGAAAGATTCTAGGCATTTAATGAAGAAAGTAATAAGAGGTTGGGGGGGGTTTCAGATCCATCTAGCACTTTAGAAAATAAAAATAAAAATTGGAGGGTGATCTCGAGGTATCGACAATACAACGCTTTTACCATGACCTGGATGATAGGACATCTAAGAATGTCAAAGAGGTACAAAGTAAAGCTCTGCGAAGATCTAAAGGACAAGACTTTAAGGAGGGAGAAAATGTTGGTGATCTCGAGATGGGAGTCCCATTAATGTGACATGATGATATACCATTCTAAAACTTCAAAGGCTATCATAATTGTTGGAAGAGTATACTAGAGCATAGTCCATGGTGAGGATTTGGAACCTTATCACGGGAGGAATTAGCAGGTGAGGGTAATGGAGAAATTAAGACCAAGGTAGCTTACTAGAACCTGACTCGTTTAAGGATAAATGAAGGTGAAAGTATGTGAGACCTTGAAAGGATATGATTAGACTAATTATCCCGAGGCATCAACAATACAACTTGTTTAGCCTAACTTGCCAGATGATAGGACATTTGACGAAGTCAAAGAGATACGAGGTAAAGCTTCACCGAGATCTAAAATAAAGTGACTTTTAGGAGGGAGTAAAGCTTGGTGATCTCAAGAAAGGAGTCCCATTAACACAATGAGATGATAAATCATTCTAAAACTTCAAAGGTTATCAGAATTACTGGAAGTGTATACAAAATCATAGTCCAGGGTGAATGTTTGGAACTTTATCACATGAGGAATTGGTAGGTGGGGGTAATGGAGAAATTAAGACCAAGGAACCTGATCCAGACTTATAAATGGAACAAAATGAAATACATAGTTATAACAAAAACACAAAGATACAATGGAATTTGACTTCTGTTAATAAATGAAATGTGCTAAATTGTAAAATTACATAATGAAACAAACTCGCTTGAATGGTGGTAGCTTAACTCTTAGAAGAGATGTGACAACTACATGCATTCACTAGAGCACATTACAATGAGGCCAAAAGGCCTTTTTTATCATAAATAAGCAATGAGGAAACCCTAAACATCCAAAAACCTAACCCTAGGAGATGAAATGCCAAAAGGCTTGTGGGCCCTGATGGGGTTAGTTGGTATGCCAACTTCTTAGGGTCATAACTTTTGCATATGATCTTTGTTTGGTGTGCTTGATAGCCAGTTGGAAAGGTCTAGCCGAGAAATACACATTTCGATTAGGCCAAACTATGTATTTGACTATTGTATGGGTGTTGTCACACCCAAAAAACGTTGTTTAAGGCCTCAAAATGGCACCGAAAGTTCGGGACTCGAAAAAGTGTAGAAAATTTTCCAAAATGGAAAATTGTGCTTTGAGCAAGTGGAACAGGTGGGTGGCCATTGATATCCACCTAGATCAATCCTCCCCCCTTAGGAAGCAATGGTATCCATTGCGTTGAGTGCCCCCATCAGACGAGGAAACTTCTCTTGAACTTGGTCCCGGGTGAGCCACTTTCCTTGGTGTAGGAGTTGGCCTGCTTTGACAACCAAATAAAGTTGGATCCTCTGTTGGCGAGTGCCCTTAACATGTGTTTCCATGATCTGATCAATGGTTGCATGTTCCATGCAGTCAAGGTTGAGCTTTGTCAGTTTCAACTGCTATGCTATCTGTGATGTGTCCAATAATGGTGGAAAGTATGGCTGAAGGAGGCCCACATTGAACACTGGGTGCAAGCCAAGGAAGGGGGAGTAGTTAGATCAAAATCATTGTCACCCACAACCTTGGTAATGGTGTAAGGACCATAATGAAGTGGACGAATCTTTCGATGGGGTCCTGTAAGGAGCTCCTTCTGCAAATGCAACCAAACCTTGTCTCCCACCT
Organism: Picea sitchensis; assembly: GCA_010110895.2. Classification (NCBI taxonomy): domain Eukaryota; kingdom Viridiplantae; phylum Streptophyta; class Pinopsida; order Pinales; family Pinaceae; genus Picea; species Picea sitchensis. The sequence goes on from SNQJ01S0053287.1 coordinate 43,509, forward strand.
GAAACTTGTGTGGCACCCGATCTTGATCGTGGCATTTCTTGTACTTAGCATTGGATTTCTGTAAAATATCATGGACCTGTTAGCGGATGTACTGAATCCGTTCAATAAAATTGGTGGCTTTGTTGGCCTCAGATTGAACATGGGAATATTCTTCCTGTGTGGTCATAAGGGGCAAGGGACAATGTGACATTAATGGGACCCAATGGCTAAAATCCTAGCCCCACCTGAAAGGCATTGTGGTCGATCGAGCTATGGAGAGATCTGTTATAGCTATGTTGAACATAGGGGAGACTCTCATCCCATGTGCGTGGATGCTTGAAGTTGTACATGAGCAAGATATGCACGATCATCCTGTTGACGACCTCTGTCTGGCCATCAATTTGGGGGTGGAAGGCAATGGATTTGGTGAGCTTGGTGTCCAACAGTGATCTAAGATGATGGTCTACGGTATCCCAAAATTTACCCACACTCATTCGAAGAAGATCTTGGAAGTGGCCTATGTTGTGATACTCTTCTTGCAAGCTATCAAAATGGCCATCTTAGAAAATCGATCAACCACCATAAAAACACAGTCATTTCCCTACTTGGTTGAAGGAAGGCCAGACATGTAGTCCATAGAGATGGATTCCCAGGGCCTGTTGCGAATAGGGAGAGGGGCGTACAAGCCTTGCTTCTTAATGGTTGGTTCGGTAATAACGTAGGTAGTGCACAACCAAATGTACTTTTCGACTTCTTGTTGAAGTTTCACCCAATATAAATACTTATGCAACACTATCATTGTCTTTTCCACACCAAAGTTTCCTACCATCCGACTGTAGCGAGCTTCCTAAATCAGCTTCACCCACTCACTTGAAGGAACATAGAGATGGCACGTATGGCATAAAAATTCATCCTGAAGATGAAAGTTAATGATAGGCGTGCCTGCGCCCAACATCTGGTAAGTGGTAGTGAAGTTAGGATCATTCTCGTAGAGTTGGGGCCACATCAAGGCCTCAWATCCGCAGGAGTGGATCAATGTGGTTAATGTTGCAACTGGGGGTCAACTGAGGCAGTCAGTGACACGATTGGTGCTCCTTGCCTTATATTTGATGTTGAGATGAAACTACTGCAAGTATGTGGACCAATTTTGATGGCAGTCGTTCTGCAATTTTCCTTGTGTCTGTATGAACTACATAGGCTTGTGATCAATGTGGATGATTGTCTCCTTCCCGAGAATGTAATGCTTCCATTGGTGTTAGGCTTGTACGATGGAATACATTTCTTTGTCATAAGTGGGGTACTTACGAACTTCATTTGGTAGTGTCTCACTATGATAGGCCACTGGATGAGCGTGTCGAGTGAGAACTGCGCCCACAACATAATCAAAAGCATCTGTTTCAATCTCAAAAGGTTGTTGCAGTCGAGTAATGAGAGCACCAGAGCTGAGCACAAGTGATGTTTCAGATCATCGAACTCTTTATGTTGCAACTGTCTCCACATGAAATTTTCCTTACCATCGCCCTTGGTCGCTTGGCTGAGGGCCCATGCGATATGGGAGAATCCCAACATGAACCTACGATAGAATGGCAAGTCCCAAGAAACTACAAAGCTCAGTTAGTGTGGTCGGGGCTAGCTAGTCACAAATGACCTAGATCTTGGTTGGATCCACGTGCACACTGTTAGTGTCGAAAGTCACTCCTGGATTACATTAGGAGAAGATCCCAACGCCCATCAGTTTTTATGTCATGGTTTAATAAATGGAGTGATCAAATGGATAAAAGGCTCAAGATGATATTGCTTTAACTCAGGAAACTGGGCCTAGCATGTAGAAAACAAGGGAGGTCTTGATCCAACTTCCGTCAGTAAATGGATTAAAGGGTGGTAGATGGAAGACTTGAGAGAAGGGCGAGCAAGACTGCCTCGGGCAACAAGCCTTCGGAAGCTTCAAGAAGCTGAGGGGTGACCTGACTGAATCCTTCAATTCCAAGTCGTTCAGCGATAAGAAAGTCACAAGAATCGGTTAGAAACAAGGTAACTGTTACA
>SNQJ01S0053288.1:6081-33703 GCA_010110895.2 Picea sitchensis
GCCTCCTTCCAGTTGCAGCTGGAAAACAAAGGAAGTTGGTGCTTCCAATGAATGTAATTATTCAAGACATATAAGAAAAAAAATTCTGTGGTTTTCTCCCGATTTGGGTTTCCACGTAAAACACTGGTGTACTGTGTATGTGTATGTTTGTTCATTTGTTCATTTCTTATTTAATCTGCAGTTATTGGATGATAATGCTTCATTGATATAACACTTGGATTATATGGTCAAAAAAGGATTAAATTTCTCTATTACTGATTCACCCCCCCTCTCAGTAATCCAACACTGTCAAGCAATGATATGACAATAACCACAATAGAAACGAGCGAAATATAAGGAGAAAAGTACCTCAAACCCTAATAAATAATATTCATCCCTAGTTGAGTTGCCAATTCAGTTACGAGGAAAATCTCTCTATGGATAGGGTGAACCACAATAGACGGGAATGACTGCAGAAATAAACTCTATTTCAACGATATGCTATATAAACCAATGTGCAAGGAAGATAATAAATAGGCCTACCTTTTCCATATGTTCGATGATGTCCACCATTGAGCACTTTGATCCAAATATTTATATACCTGCAACAAGTTCTCAACAAACAAGAGAAAATAAGCATATGTTGGAAATATAAAAGCTCAACACATTAGATAGCATAATCCATCAATATACATAACAAATATGCCCATGGATAATAATTCATATATTTGAAAGACATCAATTGGATGGTAATAGAGTATTTCTATTAATAAATGATCAACAAAAGTGAAAATATTACAGACTTCTGTGTCGACACGATTCAGAACCGAGAAAATAAGTTCCTTCTAGTTGGGCCTCCACCACTTCAATCCTCCACCAAAGGAAATCTCATATAAGGGAGACAATGAGGTTCTCCATCAATAAGGGAAGAGCTTGGGGGATGAACACTGAGTTCAGACTTAAAGGACAAAGGGATGCAGCTCAATATGAAGTAAATAATTTCTCTAGAGTAATTTTTCTCTCAAAGTTGAATTCTTTCTCCTTTTCCACAACTCAGAATTGGCTTCTTTATATCCTTCAAAATGCAACCGAAGGGTCGAGTCATAACGTTTCCAATATATGGAAGGACAAGGATCAGATATCTCCTGTCGTGACATGGAAACCCGACATTTAATTTTGATTTTCTGGCACAAATCTCGATGTACGCGGGCTGTAGTGGAGAAACCTGTGTATACACTTTCTGTATATGGTGAAAGATGTGTACAAGTGGGAAAATTTGTATTTTTGTCTCTGGTCTTTAGTAACATGGAAGATAAGTCTGCATAGGGAAATGGAATAAGGCCCTTTTTGCAAGATTTCATAGGGTGAGTCAAATATTTCTCTAACACATGCACCACCCAAGAAAATAGACCCTCTTCTCTGCCACGCAGTCCCTCAGGTCATCCATCTCCTACTAGAGCTCCAATGCACCTGGTTAAAAATATCCATGCTGGGACTCTCAGGACTCACAGCTGTGAGAAAAGTTGTACACAGGCCAAATCATCTCAGGCATGCATGCCTCGATTCATGGCTAGAATACACTAGCAGTCTCTACAACCAACAATACCATCCCTGCTCTTCGATAGTTCGTTTCCCCTTCCCAATCCAAGAAACTAGTGAGGAAAGATGAGTGGGTGCAAGAATGAATGGAGTGAGAACCAGGTGAAAGGTGTGAACAATGATCAATGGAGTGGGTTCGTGAATGAGTGAAGAAGAAGCGACCAACATAGGAACAAGAGCGAGAACGAGAGTCAGAACCCCCCCAACATTCCAGGGATGGGTTTATGTAAATCTTGGGAATCAAGAACCTCATGGCCTCCCCCCAAGAAGCTCACATAACTGATATTCTCCATTAAACCAAATGGGTAATTAAAATTATAAAATAAATACTTATCCCCTCAAGTCCCCTCCTCTCTTGTGGAATCATAGCCCCCTATAACTCTTGTCCTTGTCCATCTAGTAGCCAATCGTGTGTTTATCATTAATAATGATCAAAAAATTAAATTTCCTAGGCATTTTGGCTTCTTTTAATTGTTTGGGCACCCTAACCTTTCATCAATTAACAAAATAGATTATTCAATACGAGGCTTCAAAATATGAGGTGTTACAACCATTTAAGAAGGTTGTTTTCACATCCATCTGGTGTAACTTCCACTTCATTTTGGCTGCAAGAGCTATGATGGTTCTGATAGAAGTGTATATGGCCACAGGAGAAAATGTTTATTGATGGTCAATACCTTATTTTTGAGTAAATTCGTGAGCCATAAATCTTGCTTTATGCTTTTAAATGCTTCCATCTGTTGCATGTTTTATTTTGTATATCCAATTGGAAGATACAACATCTTTGTTCTTTGGTCTGGGAACTACTTCACATACATCGTTCTTCATAATGGGATGGTATTCTTCGGTCATGGCATCTATCCATTCTTTCTTCTAAACGATTTCTTCAAAGAAAATAGGTTCATTTTCTATGAGATCACACATCAAGGCCATATATCTAGAGAATGGATTAGGTTTCTTGCTTTGTCTCATGGTTCCTTCTGGGGCACCATAATTCTCTGCATCTTGAATAAGTTTTCTCATCGAAGCTATCTTTCTCTTGTGAGAGATCTTCATACATGGAGGTTCTTTAGATTCTATTATATCATGATCTTTTGGAATCTCATCATCAAGGGTAACTGTAACTTCCTTCACGGGTTCTGCAACTCTGGGAGCTACAAGTTATTCTTCATATACTTCTTCATAATGAAATTTCCTTGATCTTTTGAGTGCTTCATCTTCATCAAAGGTTACATCTCTATTGATCTCAATATGATGGTAAGTTGGTATGTAAATTCTGAAGGCCTTGTAGACCTCACAGTATGCAACAAATATTCCCTTCTTTCCTGAAGTATCCAACTTAGTTCTCTTTTCTTTTGGAATGTGTACAAATATTGAAAACCAAATATTTTTAGATGGCTTACTTTTGTATTATTTCCGGTGAACATTTATTCAGGGGTTTTGAATCCAAGTGCACTATGGGATAATTTGTTTTGGATATATACTGCCGTTCTTGCTGTTTCATCCCATAAATGCATTGGAAGATCTTGATCATGAATCATAGTCTTTACTGCTTCCATAATTTTTTGATTCTTTCTTTCTGCTACACCATTTTGTTGAGGATTATAGGGAGTGGTGAGATCCCTCTTAATCCCAAAATCTCTACAAAAGATTCCAAATTCATTTGAAGTGTACTCTCCATTGTGTGACTTGAGTACCTTGATTTTCCTTTCGTAGAGGATTTCTACCAAGGCTTTGAATTCCTTGAACTTTCCAAGTACTTCATCTTTTGATTTCAAGAAATAAACCCAAGTCTTATGAGAGTAATCATCAATAAATGATACATAATATACATACCCGCTTAGATAGGTTGATGGCATTGGACCACATACATTTGAGTGGACAAGTTCCAAGATTCCTTCTGCTTTATTGTCTCTCTTTGCAAGAGGATTATTTATGTTCTTTCCTTGTGCACATCCCTTGCATACACCTTCATGATCAACCTTTAATTCTGGTAAACCTGTAACTACCTTGCTTACATATGGTAAGGCTTTGTAGTTGGTGTGAACTAGTCTTCTATGCCAAAGTTCACAAGGACTTTCAGTAGAGTGAGTCAAGGCTACATCTGAGTGACCTTTTAACTTGTATAACCCACCTTCTTTTGTTCCAATAACAACTGCATCTTCTATAGTTTTTTCTTTAGGAAACATAAGAAATTCACCATTTATGAATGCAACTCTGAAACCTTTCTTATCTAGAGATGAGATAGAAAGTTAGTTCTTTGTCAAACCTGGTACATAAAGTACATCCTTCATTCTCATCGGAGTTCTTGAATCAAGTTTGTAGGTGGATTCTCCCATTGCTTTGATAGGGTATTGATAATCATCTCCAAGTGAAAATTTATAGGGGAAGTTATTTTTTGTAAGGCTAGAAAGAGTGTCTTTCTGACCTATCATATGATTAGAGGCACCACTATCTATGAGCCAAGTATCCTCTCCGAGTGTCATAGATTCTGAGAGGGCTGAAAACAAAACATAATCTTCAATCTCTTCTTTAGTCAACTTCTTGGGTGGCTGATAATCTTCAGCTGCATGGGAATGACGTCTTTCGTTATTTCTCTTCTTTTATTCTTCACTTCTGGTAGGACAATTCTTAGCAATGTGTTTCATCTTATCACAATGATAACATTGATAAGAGGATAAATCTTTTCCCTTTCTTTGACCCTTATGATATTTATGGAATCTCTTCGGAGGGTGAGATTCTTTATGAAAGTGGCTTTTGAAAATGAGAATTTTTCTTTCCTACTTTAGCATGAGCATTTAGGGGTTGATCTTCATCTCTTAATAGGATGACTTCTCAGTTGGCTACTCTTGCTTCTTCTTGAACACATTCTTCCCATAAACTGTCAAATTGGAGTTTCTCTTTTCTTGCACAAATAGTTTGGATGAAGGCATCCCAAGGTATTGTGAGACCATTAAGAGTTGTCATCCTGAGTTCATATTCATCTAAGTTATTTCCAATTTCCTCTAACTGTTCCTTGAATTGAGAAACCCTAGAGAAATAGTCTTGAATTGTTTCTCCTTTTTGAATTCTTGTATTCTTGAGTTGGGTTCTCAAGTTCATCTTCTGGTTGATGTTCTTTCCTTCATACTTTCTAGTTAGGGAATCAAACATATCTTTTGGAGTATTCTTAGAAGACACTTGCGGGATCAAGTGGTATTTAATGGAATATGAAATTATTCTTTTAGCCATAATCATATCCTTCTTGTACTTCTCTTTGTCTTCATCTTCTTCGGGTTCCGGTACATTTTCTTTTATGAATTTTGCAAGGTCATTCTCTTCAGGAATGATCCAATTCTGCACTTCTAGGCATGAAAGTTTTCCACACCTTCTAATTTTTCAACAAGCTTGGTGCTTGTAGACATCTTGACATAGAGCTAGGATAGTGACTAGAAAATGAAAGTGATCAGAAAATGAATCCGAACTTACCAGGATATGTGCTAGGCTGAGGCGAGTTGGCTGGAGCTGATCATTTAAGAAAACTCCAAGTTTTACCCCTTGAAACTTGACTTGCACAAATATGGACTTGTACTTCTGGTACTGGTTGTGGTTTCCTGGTTTTCTGGTACCAGCCAAAACTAGGGTTTGTATTTTTGGAGAATCTGGCCACTAAAAAAGTTTGCTCAAGTTGCCAAAAGATGTGTTAGGGAAGGGTACACTTCCCAAGATAGTTTTTGTTCAAAAAATCCTCTTCAGTAAAAATCCCTAATTTCCTTATACGACGACAATGATGTTTTTAGATACCAAGTGAAAGGTGTTCTATTCAGTCAGGCTCTGATACCATGTTAAGTTTTAATGCTAGTATTAGGTTATTTCCAAATTACATGAGCATTCAATGCATTTCTAAAACAATAACATAAAGAGGATCATTGAAAGAAACACAATCACAGGGTACACAACATTTTATCTTTGGAAACCCTCACGGGGGAGAAAACCTAGCAAAACTTCCTCAATAATAGATTGCTAATACGATGCCAAGGCTAATACCAAAACATCAAGAATAAACTAAGACTGAGCATGCACCTCTCTTCTCCTTCCTCCTGCAACTGCAACTACCTTCAAGATATGCGTACTAGATGAGTGAGTGTGAGAGTGTATAAGTGAGGAACCATCCTCACACATAAACACTAGTTAATGAGGCGCTAGGGTTATGTCTCTTCACTTAGTAGGGCCGACTTCTTTTAGAAGTGGTTAAAACCACTTTATAAACACTAGGGGTTGAATTTACAAATACCACCTTATAAATATGGTTTGACCAATCCACAAAAGGGGATTTGATCTTATACAAGACCCGACATGATCAATCGACAAAAATGGATTTGATCCATAATATAATAAATTAAATATAATTATAATATTCTTTGAAGTTACAATATTTCAACACAAAAATCCTATCGAATCACTCGTAGAGAAAGACCAGTCACGTAACCAAGTTTTGAAATATTCCACATCCTTCTCCCCTAAACACATAGTTTCTTGGATTAATAGAATGTTAGGTTTATTGTTTGTGACCAATATTTTGAGGGCCTGGAATTTTGAGGCTCCCCTTACCCCACAAGCGTTGAGTGGAAAAATGATCATTTATAACCTTTTACTAGGGTTTTCCCTGCTTCAAGGGCCCCAATGATAGTGTATTGTTTACCATTCTTGATATCCTTCATAGTCTGTTTCTAATTTAGGGACAAGTGATATTTTCTACCAGCATGAGAAGTCATCTCCTTTTCCAGTGCAATTCCTTTGAAAAAGGAATCCACAATCCCTTTCTTCACTTTGGATCTTAACAAATAGTCCGATTTTAAAACGGATTTGGAGGAAAATGCGCACGAGGGAGTATTCAAGGGATGTGGAACCTGGGACACCAAGGGAAACTATGATTTTGGGGGAATACCCTCAGCAGATAATGAGGAGGATGAGACACCATGTGGTTTTGAAACCCAGGTATAAAAAAGGACATGGTCTTCCTTGGGGACATTAGGAGGAGAAGATGACAAAACATGTCCCATTTTAGATACCATAGACTTTCCATTCGGTTCCACTGAAGCCTCCATATCATCATTTAAAAAAGACAGGTCATTTAAAACAAGACATGTTGACTTGCTAGAATATGCTTCTATTTGATTCCCTATGGAAATACCACCTTGCTTAATTTTTGAAGAGACCAAGCGACTGTTGCGCGTAGACGAGTTTCCAACCACCGCCTTTTTTGTATCTTCTACAACAACATCGACCTTCTGCTTCCAAGAGTTTTTAAATGATGAGAGCTGTGAAGGGGGCCTGCGACATTGGGATAACAGGTGACCTACTTCATGGAACCCATAACACCTGAAGAGGACTCTCCAGTAGTCTATCCATTGAATCCATGAAAAACCACCATAAACCAATTCAATTTCATCGATCAACCCAGCTTTGAGATCAACTTATATCTGAATACAAACCCACCTTCTATTAGATTTGGTTTCCCATATCGGCTCGCTCCCCACAAATTTCCTAATTTGGTTATCGATGGATGCAAGAATAACCTGGTTCCAAAATATTAATGAAAAGTTGGGTAGAATTTCACAAAATTTGGTGGGAGAAATCACATCTCGATCTGGGTCAAAATTTACCACCCATTCCTTCAACACTAGCCCCGAAGGACCCCAATTCCAAACCCGACTGAAAATAACTCTAAAATACTTCTTAGATTTAAGTTTAAAAATGATTAGCCATGAGAGAGAGTGTGGAAAATGGGTCTGTACCCTAACAAGCTTGACCGATTCGAGTCCATCCACCCACCAATGTAGAAGCATGAACCAACTTCCTGCTAAACCGCCCCACTGCTGTTTGACCCAACAAGTATGGAATTTCACCCATATCGACATCCACCCCCACAACCATTCTCCACTTCTCTTTCCTCACCTTCCAACACTTGGCCTTATGATTTGGTGGAACTGAGGATGCACCAACACCTATATCTACACTCTTAGAACATGACAATGATAATTTTTATCCCTTAACCGATGAACGAGTTTTTTCATGCGAATGGAATCCACCATAATTTGGTGTCTCCCTCCCCCCTTCAATGCTTGAATTTGATCACATTAAAGTATTAACAACATACGTAGGACTTTTTCGTCCTCCTCCACCACAAAATATTTCAAAAACTGGAAGATGTGATCCAAGCGAGAAAGCTTTACCTTTCATACAATCGGATGGTTCCAGAGCCTTCTCAACATCAGAGTGTCTGTAGTTTTGCATGATGATAAAATCCTCATCGTCGATGAAGATATCTGAAGTACCGATCCCCTCTACCTCATAATCAACAACCTCCTCCTCCATTCAAAGACCGATAGACTAATAATTAATTCCATTGATATCTTAGAAAAATATCACCGTGAGTTATCTCCCGATCGTATGGGTGATCCAGGTGGATATCGGTGGCCACCCACCTTTTCCAACTCGCTCAAAACAATTTTCTGGCAATTTACTATTTTTAGCAGTTTTTAACTTTCGGGGCCATTTTGAGGGCCTAAATGTAGTTTTTTCAGGATCAAGCTTCTCAATGATAGTTGAAGGCTCTAATTTACCCCCCTAAATGAATCTCCTCGACGATACTTTTCCAACGGGCTATTGTGCGCCTAAAACGAAGATCGTATGCAAAAGTTACGACCCCTAGAAGTTGATGTGCTAACTTACCCAAACGGGGCCCACATGACTTTTGGTGCTTCATCTCATAGGGTTAGGTTTTTGGATGTCTAGGGTTTTTGACATTCCTTTTTATTGTAAAATCTCCCTCAGAGCCTCATTGCAATCATTTTATTGTGAATAAGCGCAGCTGTCACATTTTTTCTCAGAGATATGCCACCACCATTCTAGCAAGCTTGTTTTCCGCTGCATTTTACAGCTTCAACTTATTTCCTTATTGAATAGAAAACTAGTTTTATTGTATCTTTGTTATTTTGTGTTAAGCATATTTTAATAATTTGTATTCATTTCATTTTTCTCATAAAATCTAGATCAGTGGTATTAGAGCGGTTTTCTCCTTGTCGTCTTAATGCATGTCACCAACGAGGTGAGGGTACAAAGAATTGGGCCTCGAGCTTGTTTATCTTGAGAACAAAAGATCTCGCACGCCCAAAGACCTCTCATGGTAGGAGAAAATAAATATGACGAGACAAGAGATCCTTTCAAAATGTTTCTTGAGGAATCCCTCACGCAACAGAGGAACAAGATGATGGACAGTTTCATGCAAATCCTTCGGCAACTACCAACATGCGACGCATCTTCCTCGAGCGGAGGCGCCGCCCCCATCAAGGTACAAATCAACTTCAATATTCCTATATTTGAAGGTCAAATAGATGAATATGTTGTAGACAAGTGGTTGAATCTACTAGAAGGGAATGTTTTTGTCCATAACTTTTCGAATATAGAAAATATTACTTTTTCACTCCTCAAAGCTGTTCCCCATGTCAACGATTGGTGGGAAGATTTCTGTGAGCAAAAGGAAACATAGGAACTCTTATTATTTACAGTTGTGACCACCTGGGAATCCTTTAGGGATTTTATTAAGGAACAATACTACCCTGTCGGAAGTTATGACGACTTGTATACCAAATGGACCACACTACAACAAGAAAGAGACCAAGCAGTGCCATAGTTCAAAAATATCTTCCATACCTTGCACACCAAGCTGGGTATCAAATATTCAGAGCCACATCTGGTGCTCAAGTATCGTGGTGCTCTGCATGGATACATCCATACTGAAATGGAATTTCTGGACATCTCTTCCTTGGGCGCAACCTACCGATATGCCGTCAAAATCGAGAAGAATCTCAAACAAAAGACACGACAATTTTGGCATGGGAACACCTCACAACAAAAGCCATGAAGGGGCTGCCCCAACCCACAGAACAAAGGAAAGAGAAAATATGAACAGTATCAAGACAACTAGTCCAAGCCGCAAGCAAATAAGGACACCAAAAATACAAAGAAAGATACTGAGAAGTGGTGCGACTTCCATAAGAGCCCTTGGCATAACACTACTGACTGCCACTCAAAGCAGTCACTAGTGGCCGAAGTGAAAGCCTCTGAATCAGATGTTGGTTATGAATTTGAGTCAGAACCAGAAAGGGGAATACATATCATTGATGCAGAACCCAATGCCATTGTTCCTACCACCAAGCTCCAACTTGGTGAGCCAGATGATCCAGAAGAAGGTCAATGCCTCTTCCATTCACAGATGTGGTTAAAAGGCACCCTGCTGCACTTAATCATTGATAGTGGTGGCCAAAAGAACCTCATATCAGCAGTGGTCATTAAGTGGCTGGCCTTGTCGACAACGCCGCACCCACAACCCTACACCATTGGATGGCTCCACCAAGGAAGTGATTTTCGCGTCAGCCAATAGTGCCGATTGTCGTACGACATCAAGCCCTTCAAAGATGAGGTATTGTGTGATGTTTCTCCTCTCGAAGTTTGTAATGTTCTTTTGGGCCAACCTTATTTATGGAAATGTCATGCTGTATATGAGTTTAGGCCCCATAGTGTTATTGTTATTTTGAACATGAAATTGTACAGGATACCTGAGGCAGTCCCTCCTAGTGCTATTTCCTTGATATCTGCCAAGCAATGTAGGAAGGTTATCTCTCAGATCGAGAAATTTATCTTCTTCGTGATTCCCTCTTAGAATGAGCGAAAGATCGCAACCACATCTAGGGCCTCCGCAACCGATCTCTCCACACAATAGAAGCAAATGGATAAGGTTGTGGAAGAATACTCTGATATATTCTCCTCTCCTACTGGGGTACCTCTGCACTTCTAGGTCAAGCATCCCATCGATCTGACCCCAGGTGCACCGCTACCCAATGGGCCAGTCTACCGCCTCTCTTTGTTAGAAAACGAGAAGATGAAGAGGTATATCCAAGAACTTCTCCAGAAGGGGCACATATGTCCCAGCTCATCCCCTTGTGGGAGCTCAATAGTGCTGGTGAAATATGGGACTTGGCGAATCTGTATTGATTACCGGGCCCTGAATAAAATCACAGTCTGAAATCGATACTCGATTCCCTGAATCAACGACCTCCTTGATCAGCTCATAGGGGCCAAATACTTCAGTAAGATTGATCTGAAGTCTGGATACCACCAGGTTCAAATAGAACAGATAGATGTATGGAAGACTACCTTCAAGTCAAAATAAGGTCTTTTCGAATGGTTGGTCATGCCCTTTGGTTTGGCAAACGCTCCAACAAATTTTATGAGGATGATGGATGATATCCTATGACCTTTCACCAATAATTTTATAGTGGTGTATCTGAATGACATCCTCATATACAACAAGACTTGGGCGAAACACTTGCAACATATTAAACAGGTTCTGCACACCCTGCGACAACACAAACTGTATGAAAACTTGGAAAAATTCTCCTTCGGCATGGACATGGTCCATTACTTAAGCTACATTGTTGATTGACATGGTGTGCATGTGGATCCAGCCAAGATCCATGTCATCTGTAACTGGCCAGCCCAACCACACTCACTAAAATTCAGATCTTCTTGGACCTCGCCAATTTCTATCGCAGGTTCATGTTGGGATTCTCTCATATCGTATGGGCCCTCAACCAAGTAACCATGGGTGGTGGTAAAGAAATATTTGTGTGGGGCCTATCCGAAAAAAAAGCCTTCGATGAATTGAAGAATCTTTTGTTCTCATCCCCGTTACTTTCATTACCAGACCTACAACATCCCTTTGAGATTGAGATAGATGCTTTAGACTATGCCGTGGGCACCATTTTCGCTCAACACGGCCACCCTGTGGCATATCATAGTGATACACTATCATATGTTGTCCATAAGTACCCTACTTACGACAAAGAAATGTAATCCATTGTGCAAGTCTGACACCAATGGAGACATTACATTCTTGGGAAGGAGACAATCATCCACACTGATCACAAGCCACTACAGTTCATGCAGACCCAAGGAAAATTGCAGAATGACCGCCATCAGAAATGGTGCACATACTTACAACAGTTCCACCTCAACATCGAGTAGAAAACAAGAAGTACCAATTGAGTTTATGATTGCCTCAACCGACCTCCAGTCATGACACTCACCACGGTGCTAGACTCTTGTGGCCATGAGACCTCCGGATGGCCCCACCTCTATGAGATAGACCCTGACTTCTCCACCACCTACAAAATGTTGGGTTCCAACTCAATGGTCTCTAATTTCCATCTTCAAGATGGGTTGTTGTGTCGTGTGGGCCATCTCTGCTTTCCGTCAAGTGAGCACCTGAAGATGATTTGGGAAGCTCACTACATTTGGATGGCATGACTTTTTGGCATCGAAAAGATAGTGGCAGTGCTACAAAAACATTTCTACTGGATGAAAGTTTGACAGGATGTCGACAAGATATCAGGTCCTACACTGCCTGTGCTATTTCCAAACTGATCACTAAGAAATATGGCCTGTACACCCCTCTGCCTACTCCTGACAGGCCATGGGAATCCATCTCAATGGAATACATGTCGGGCCTCCCATCCACCAAGAGGGGAAATGACTGTGTTTTTGTGGTTGTTGATCGCTTTTCCAAGATGGTGATTTTGGCCTCTTGCAAGAAGAACATCATAGCAGAAGCCACTGCCAAGCTCTTCTTTGAACGTGTATGGGTACATTTTGGGATCTCACAAACCATTATCTTAGACTGTGAAAGTCGGTTCCTCAATACATTATGGTCGAGCCTCTGGTCACTGCTGGATACCAAGCTCACCAAATCCATTGCCTTCCACCCCCATATAGATGGCCAAACTGAGGTCGTCAATCACATGATCGTACATATCCTCTACATCTACATTTCAAAACACCCCCACACATAGGATGAGAGTCTTCCCTATGTCCAACATAGCTACAACGAAGCCCTGCATATCTCAACTGGACACAACACCTTTCAGGTGGGGTTGGGATTCCAACCATTGGGCCCCATGGATGTTGCACTACCCCTGGTGACCACCTTAGCCAACTTGTCCCCTGCTCCACTAGAAGATGACAAATCCACCTGATTCATTGAGAGAATCCAACACATCCACCAATAGGTTCATTATATTCTACAAAAGTCTAATTCCAAGTACAAACAATACCATGATAAACATCGAGCACCACATAAGTTCAAGGTGGGAGACAAAGTTTGGTTGAAATTGCAGAAAGAACGCATTAAAGGGCCCCATCAGAAGCTTTTCCCACTCTATTATGGGTCGTACACAATCACCAAGGCTGTGGGTGACAATTCTTTTGATCTCAACATTCCCCCTTTCCTTGGCCTGCACCCAGTCTTCAACATGGCTCTCCTTCGACCATATTTCCCACCATTATTGGACACCTCAGAGATAGCAGAGAAATTGAAACCAATAGAGCTTAACCCTGACTACATGCAATAGGAATCCAATGATCATATTGTCGACACACAGATAAAGGGCACTCTACAACAAAGGATCCAACTTTATCGAGTCGTCAAAGCAGGGCAACTCCTGCACCAAGGCAAGTGGCTCACCTGGGGCCAAATTCAACAGAAATTTCCTCATATGATGGGGGAAATCAACACAATGGATACCATTTCTTCCTAAGGAGGGAGTATTGATCCATATGGATATCGATGGCCACCCACCTTTTCCAACTCGCTCAAAACAATTTTCTGGCAATTTACTATTTTTAGCAGTTTTTAACTTCCGAGGCCATTTTGAGGGCCTAAATGAAGGTTTTTTGAGATACTCAATGATAACCAAAGGTTCTGATTTATCGCCCTAAATTAATCTCCTCGACGATACCTTTCCAACGGGATATCGTGCGCCTAAAATGAAGATCGTATGCAAAAGTTACGACCTCGAGAAGTTGATGTACTAACTTAGCCAAACGAGGCCCACATGACTTTTGACACTTCATCTTCTAGGGTTAGGTTTTTGGATGTCTAGGGTTTTTTACATTCCTTTTTATTGTAAAAAATTCTTCAAAGCTTCATTGTAATAATCTTCTTGCGAATGAGCGCAACTGTCATATCTCTTCTTAGAGATAAGCCACTAAAATTCCAACAAGCTTGTTTTTTGTTGCATTTTATAGTTTCAACTTATTTCCTTATTGAATAGAAAACCAGTTTTATTGTATCTCTGTTATTCTGTGTTAAGCATCTTTTAATAATTTGTATTCATTTTGTTCTGCTCATAAAATCCGGATCAATGGGCCATTGAATCGGTTTTCAAATCAAAGTAATCTAACGCCATTGTATAAGCTTGAAACATCCTTGGATGTAAGAGTGGAACAAAGCCAAGCCGAAATGAACCAATTGCTAGCAGCCTATGGCTTGATCTTGAATCAACTCGCTGCTTAAAGTTATCCCAACATGGCATGTGGAACTTAATGTCCAATGTGATCCCAACATAACATTGGATTATAGAACCTTGTTGACATTAAGAAATAGATACAAAGGTGAAGGTTCTTGAAGGAAACTCTCCTTTCTCTTAGAGTCCGCAAGAATGAAAGATGGGATTATGAAGTTAACAAAAACATTTTTTCCAATTTCATGAGAATAATTCAATAGACTTAAATAATGGATTTTGACTCAATGTTGAATATTGTCTAAAGGTAGTCCCTAACTTTTGTAGGGTTTAATGGATTAATTGACACTTTATCTCATCATTCTCTAGAATGGATTTGCAGTGCATTGGATTTGTTGGGAGATGGAGCATTGGGGATCGGGTCAATCAAATGGCAGACTTGCTAGTGTAGAGGTATGCCAATTTTCTTTGAGGTCCAGGTTGAGTTGACTTTATTTATTAGATTGTGCAAATAAAAAAATATGGGTATGTGCTACAATGTTTTTCATGATTTGTGAGTGAACCCTTAAGAGGATAAACTTTTAAGAATGTTTGATGAGTTTGTGACATTGATGAGAATAAATCAAGCTAACCTTAGTTTTCAAAAAATTACCTTAGGATCTCAATAGAATTGGTCCACAATATTGAGGATGGTGATCTAATATTGACTTGTAAACCCCATGTTTCTCCCACATTAAAGGCTCGATGAGTATAATGTTGCAGACACCAAGCAAGGATGCATCACAAAAATTTGTCCTTGAATGGGTGAATGCCATCATGGAATCTACATTGATAAGTGATGTATAATTCCTTCTCTTGGCTTAACGATCCTAACAATCTAATTGTATATATGAAAATAATATTTTTTCCAACCCCCATTGTCAATGATGAAGTGGAGAGGTTCCTTATGTACCCACATCTAAGAGTGGAACATAACTCCCTTTTCCTTTCGAGAACTATATTTTTTTATATGAAATGGCACCCTGCCAATTAATTGGGTAAGGTAACACATGGACAATATTTTCTTCACATGAAAAGTTGCATCTACACTAAAGATAAAAGGGAAAAAATAAAGCTAAACCCATCATCTAAACGATATATTTTATGATGGAAACTTCTTCCAACCAAGCTTTCCTCCAACTTAGCTTCAATAAGGTGTTGTGGACAATCCCTCTATTTCATACTAGGTTTCTTAACCTCTTGTTGGCCCTTGACCAGGTTTTGAAGAACCTTGGTCATGTTTGACCATTTTTGGGACTTCGACAGACTGGTCGAAGGTAGAGTGCAAGGCGAAGTGGAGATCGCAGGATCTTGCCCCTTTTTTTAAGGATTTTTGGGTTAGGGTTTATGTAACGGGTATGGGATGTCGACCCATGGGTTTCACCCATGTTTAGGCCCTTTTTGTAATGTATAAATAGAAATATAGGTGATGTAAGAAGGAGTCATTAGTAGGCCAATGAGCTAAGTGTGAATAATTGTGAATGCTTTGTGCATGTTGTGTTGAAGACTTGCAGAGCTAAATGAAAGTCATTGTAAGAAGCTTGTGTGTAGACTGTAAGAAGGCTTTGTGCTATGACCTAGCTTGGGGAAGGAGGATTCGACGAAGTGCACACATATATCCTGTCCTATGCGGAGTTGGTTTTGAGGCTCTGTACATGTAAGAAGATAATAAAGAAGACGAAGAGTTGGTGGACGTAGCTCCATGCTGGGGGTGAACCACGTATATCCTATGTTATGATTGATCTATGTGATTGATATGATTTATGCTTAGTGCTTTAATATTTATGTATGTAGATGAATTTGATACAATATATTAGTGCTTAGTGATATGAATGAATGCTAGATCTGATCTATTTCTATGTGCTTAGTGCTTGGATGTGTTAAATCTTGTTGAATACTACACTGCTCTGTAATTAGGGTTATTTCCTGCGATGTGAAGAAGGGTTCAATACTAATGAATGTTAACTGCTAAGTTCTCTGTTAAGTACTGTGATCACAGATATGTGTCCCATCTAGGTTGTAGACACTTAAGTCCTGCAACCACCCCTACCTCTACCTCGGGTGAGACTTCATCTGCTTCGCAGGTGTTTCTGAAAGGGATGATAGTTAGGGTTTTGTTGGTGCGCTTTTGAAGCGTTGAACACTGGGCCTGCTCCTATGACAAAAAATGGTTCTATTGCCGGGACCTGAAACTGTGATTGTTGGGAATTGAAGAAAAGAGAAAGCTCTATGTGTAGATTTTCTGCTGCGGTGAGTAGTATTCTACTTGACTTGAGAAGCTTTGTGCTAAGAAAGGAATCCGATTTGAAGAAAAGAGGTAAGATATTAAAGCTTTGTGCTCTGATAAAGGTAAGATAAGTGGAAAATTTTGTTTCAAAAGAATGGATCTAGGTATGTTTGATAGATTTTGTCCTAGTTTGAAAACTAGGGCACAACTAGAAGAAAGAAGATTTGAAATGAATAGATCTGATAGAAGTAATGAAAGATATGTTATTCCTATGCATATAAAGTATTTTTGGACTAACAAATGGATGCAGGATCCTAAAAAGAAATTTTTGCAGGTTAGTTATTGTGATCCCAGTGCGCAGTACATGAAAGGTTGGGGATCACTTAAGAGAAATAGAGGATTAACTCTTTGTTATAGTTGTAGAAGACTCAGACATCTTGCTAAGGAATTCCCTAGTAGAGGTCCTATTTTCCTTTGTTTTAAAGCTACTGGACATGAAGTTCTGGATTTCCCTAGAATGATTGCTAAGGTTGAAAAGATGAATACGAAACAAGGAAACAATGAGAAAGGCCAAGAAACTAAGAATATGCTAGACCTCTAGAGAGAATCATAGACTATACTATTATATATGTAAGAAACATTGAATGATCACAAAAATATCAGTTTGTCGGATATCTTAAAAGAGAAAGAGTGTACAGAAATAAGAATAGGAGACTTCGACATAGACTGTGTATTGGATGCAGAAACACAAGTGAATATCATGACAAAAATAACTTGGGAAATTTTGAGAAAGCCAACTATGATTCCTTCACTAGGATGAATAAGATTTTTTAAAGGAAAATTGATAACCCTATGTGGAAGACTTACCCAGATACCTATGAGTGATCATGGATCTTTGATAGAGGAAGAATTTGAGGTCATTAAGTTTGTTGAGAACAACGCCCCATTTGATCTTTTGCTAGGAAGAACCTGGATTGAGAAAGATCAAGTCAGAAGGAAAAAAGAAGAGGAAGTTGTAGAACATAAAAATAAAGAACTAAGGGATTTCATGGCTAGGAGAATAACACACTTAATAGAAGAGCAGGAGGACAAGTCGAAGCTACTAAGAGCCAGAGACCTGGCTGTTGGAGTTGAAAGAACGCAAGAAGGATTAAGAAACCTATCCATGCAAGAGAGTAGAGCACCTACTCCAGAAAAAGAAGAAGTATTATCCTCAAACCCTGCGAAATACCATCAACAACACAAAGTTACTATGTTGAGTACAGATAAGAATAACAATGGAAAGAGAAACCCAAGAACTCAGATCCCAGGAAAGAAAGCTAGAAAGCTCAGCAAGAAGAAAGCTAAGTTAGGAAAATTACAGAAAGTTCCAAAGAGGACTTCGTAGAAAGAAGGTTTGTAGAATTTGAAATCCGTCGGAGTATCAGAACAACGCAGATTGGCACTTCGCCACAACGAAGCAATATGACTATTGGAGGCGCCCCTACCGTTAGACCGACGCTCTAGAACGACTAGAAACACATTTATGGTCGGAAAGATCACCATTGGACCATTGAGACCATGCCCTAATGGATGGAATCCCATTGATGAAGGCTTTCTTGTTCGTTGAAGGAATCCGTTACAACGTTGTCTATTTATCTCGTCGAACATTGCATCGAGAATACTTTTGTGAATTGTGAGTATCCGATCCCGCAAAGAATTCATTATTATCTCGCTGTTCCTATTGAGACCTCGCCACCTGTTCTATTACATTGAGTGTTTAATTAACGACCTGAGATACCTGATCTCGAGTGTGCATGTCGGGTGACTTCAGCGTAGTAGAGAAATATATTGAAGAGATCCTCATAGACCTCATGGATGAGAAGGTCATGTCTGCAGGAGTTCAAGCCTCGTCGACGAGAGGAGTGCAAGCATCCCCGTAGAATGCTCATGGATCTGGACCATCCCAAGTTGCGACAGAGAAATGAACCAAGCATCGTGATGAATTGGCAAATGCGAAGCTCATCCCATCAATCCTTCCTGACTACATCTCGCCTCTGGCTGGCGCGGTGAGTCGTGATAGTGTGTCAAGGGAGTTCAACTACACATTGATTACTTCGTACCTCTCTAAGGGGATATGCGTAGTCAAACCACAGTTGGAGAGGATTCTAACGTTGAATATCAACGACTATAACTTGGGAGACCGCACGAACTATGGCATGCTTGCACCTCATAAGTATTTGACCAAGACAAAGGGGGATAAGTCGAAGATAATCCCCCAGCCGTGGACTGTGGATATCGCGAGGTCCACGATCCTCAACGTGATGAAGTTATCACACTTTGGAAGGCATCAAGAGGTTAACACGTGCATTAAGCTCCTGCTGTCGTGCTTCCATGGCGGTTATCTGTGGCTGGAAAAACACATCAACTCTTCATAATAAAGAAGATGAAGAGTTGGTGGATGTAGCCCCACGCTGGGGGTGAACCACATATATCCTGTGTTGTGATTGATCTATGTGATTTATGTGATTTATGCTTAGTGATTTAATATTTATGATGTAGATGCATCTGATACAATATATTAGTGCTTAGCGATATGAATGAATGCTAGATATGATCTATTTCTATGTGCTTAGTGCTTGGATGTGTTAAATCTTGTTGAATACTGCACTGCTATGTAATTAGTGTTTCTTTCTGCGATGTGAAGAAGGGTTCAATACTAATGAATGTTAACTGCTAAGTTCTCTGTTAAGTACTGTGATCACAGATCTGTGTCCCATCTAGGTTGTAGACACTTGAGTCCTGCAACCACCCCTGCCTCTACCTCGGGTGAGAATTCATCTACTTCACAGGTGTTGCCGAAAGGGCTGATAGTTAGGGTTTTTTTGGTGCACGGTTGAAGCGTTGAACCCTGGGTCCGCCCATGTGCCAACACCTATTTACATGTATAAAATTCATTACATAGGTCTATTTAAGAGCAAAGACATGGTAATTATAAGATTGGAAGAAAGTAACTGCATTGTGTTTAAGGGCTAATGTGTATGGTCTAGTTGTGCACTTTATTAACGAAGGGTTCCAATATTTCTTATATGGGATTGAAATCATTTGTAGGGGGATTTTCCTGAATCTATCATATCATTCTAGATAATATAATTGAAAAATATGATAGACAAAAGCAAAAGTAAATGAATAAATCTCATTAGTGCCAATGTCAAATGTGATAAATCTTGTTAGCCTACTATTGTTGTCATGTTTTTTCCACTTTTATGGATAGTGAATGTAATTCATTGATGCCACGGGGACTTGTTCGAAACAATAATCAAAATATTTTGTGAAGATGTTGAACTTTGTAAAACACTCCTTTTCCAAAACCCTCTATAGGGAAAATCTGTTATACTCATCCCTAATTGCTTTCAAATAGATCATGGCAGTGTTTTTCCGGGATTATAGCGAGTCCTCCTCAAGGCAAAAGTATCTTTAGTTTAAAAAGTATATCTTTTAAAAGGTAGAGATGTCTTTATTCATGCAAATATTTGAACTTGAGAGATGCGTGCACTACAACACACTTCAATCTTTATAAGTTAAGCTCTTTCACCTTTAAATAATTCTATTGTTGATTTATTATTTTCATTTTTCTATGTTCTCTACTTGCATTGCATGCATCCACATTCTATGAATCTTTATATAAATCCCACATTTAAAGTGACGTTCTATATCTCACTTGCATATAGTTTAGTTTGAACAAAGATATCATACTCTAAAAAGTATTTAGCTATTTATGTTGCACATATATAATGGAGTGGTTGTTCACTCCCAACATAGAGAAAAGGCAAATCTACAGGGTTTTAGCAAGTGTGACTTCAACTATATTAGGAGAAGCCGAAAGATATTAGTAAGCATTTTGTCAGACACTATTGAAAGTGATTTCACAACCACTTATTTGATGATTTTTACTTTTAGTTCATGTTAAGGCGATAGAGAGCTATCTCGATTTTGTAACAGAAGGACGCCTTAAGTGCACATCTCTTTCCTTGAATGTCTAGTCCAATGGAGAGACAAGTAAGGTTGCCATTATACTTCTAAAATCTTGATTCTAGTATATAATATAAGGTTTTTCCCCTGTGAAAAAAATTGTCATTGTATAAGAGATGAGCCAATCTAGCAAGACTACAACGTGGATAACTACAACTTATCTAGCAGACACTCTATCGTGAGAGTCTTTTGGGTCAACTTGATTCAAAATATTTTCCATCTTGTAACCATTCAACATAATACATTATATTTGAAAGAACAAAATGAGGTCTTTCAAATGACAAAAATTATAAAATATCATATTATCTAGGTTTAATGCCTAAACTTGAAATCGTGATTCTTCAAAAATATCAAGAGTTAAATAAATGAACAATTGAAAATTTATCTCAATCCAAGATTTGAAATAAAAAAATGAAATATCCCTCACTGTTACATACCTAGACGATGATAATTAATGAATTAGTAATCCATTCCACATTTTTTATTTTATTTTGATAGCTCACATACCTTGGGTTGAGAATGACCACCACATCCTGCGGTTAGACATGACGTGCTAGATGTGCCACTTACACGAGTCATAAATGGCGATGCATCTCATTTCCATGTACCCCTTTAACTATACAAGAAGAGGGTGTTACTATTGCGTACATAGGGATTTAGTGAGCTCACTCTCCACATTCTTTCAATGTCATTAGATATGTCTAGCTCTCTCCATGAAAGATATATTCAGTCACAAATATTAGTTCTTGCATATCTCACCCTATCTTATGACCAATAGGAGGATAACCTCATACCTTGTTACCTTAGATCAAATATATGAAGGCCGAGGTTATAAAGTTAACAAAAATGTTTTTTCCAATTTTATGAGAATAATTTAGCAGACTTGAAAAGTGGATTTTGACTCAATGTTGGACATTGTCTAAAGGCATACCCTGTTTTTTTGGTTAGGATCTTATGGAGTAATTGACTCTTGATATCATCATTTTTTAGAATGGATCTGCAATACATCGGATTCGTTGGGAATGGAACATTGGGGACCAAGTCAATCAAATAACAAACCTTCCAGTGTAAATGTATGACAATGGGGGCCTTGGCATTGAAGATATTAAAGTATTCTTTTAGAAACACGTTGAGTTGGTTTTGTTGATTAGGTTGTGCGACTAAGGAAATATGGATCCGTGTTACAGTGTTTTGCATGACTTGTGAGTGAATTATTAAGAGATTGAACTTTTGAGAATGTTTGATGAATTTGTGACTAAGATAACCTTAGTTTTCAAAATTACCTTAGGAGCTCAATATAATTAGTATGCATGATGGAGGATGTGGATGTAATGTTGTGACTTGTTAACCCCATGTTTATCCCACATAAAAAGGCTTGTTAAATAAAATGATGCAGACATATAGAAAGGTTGCATGAAAAAAAAACTATTCTTGAATGAGTGAATTCCATCATGGAATCTGCATTGATATTTCATTTGGAATTACTCATCCCGATTTAAAAATCTAATTATATCTACAAAATGATAATTTTTCTACTCCCATTGTCAAAGTTGAAGTGGAGATCTTTCTCATGCACATACATTTAATAATAGAGGAATGCAGGCTCCCTTCTCCTATTGAAGAACTGTTTTTTTTTTTAATGATATGGAATTGGGTAAGGTAACAAATAAACAACATTTTCTTTACATGAAAAGTTTCATCTAAACTAAATATGCAAAAGAGGAAAAATGAAGCCAAACCTATCATCTAAATAAAATAGTTTCTGATGGAAACTTCTTTCAGCCAAGCTTACCTCTAACTTAGCTTTAATAAGGTGTTGTGGACAACCCTTCTATGTCATCCTAAGCTACTCATAGCTTAACCTTATTACATTTATAACATTCATTGCAAAGGTCCACTTAAGAGTTGAGATATGGTAATTATTAGAGTGTAACAAAGTAATAAAATTGTGTGTCAGGGCTAACATCCATGGTCTAGTTCTGTGTTTTATTGACAGAGGGTTCCAATATTCTTATTTACGACTAAAATAATTTGTAGAGGTTTGTTATCACCATAACAATTTTATTTTGATGGAATCCAAGTATCGTATTTGGCGAGGAGCTACATCGGTGTGGAGGCGCAATAGTTTGGAAGACCAGGTTACATATAGCGGAGAAAAGGATAAACATAACGGAAATGGAGAAGTGATGGGGCCCATCAGGCCATAGATCTTGATGAGCCAGATCGACGGTCAAGAGACATATCAGGCAAAGAAATAACATGAAGGTTAAGCACTAGAGAGCGGGCTGAGGAAAATACCATGGTTTCACCTCGCAGGTATGTGGTGCCACTAGATGCATATCGGGGGGAAGAGCGGGTAAGCCTGAAACCGCCCAAGATCGCCTTGATGTCACGTGTCAGAAAGACATTTGATGAATGTCAAATCCAAATATTGCATGGGAAAGGGACGACTGGTCCAGTCACTTCACGCTACTTGTTCGAGTACTGTTCGTCCATACAATGCCAGGTGAGCACCGCCAGATGACAAATGTGAAGGCTCATCATTCATAATAGATTGGCCAAGCGTGACAAAACCATTGTACCTGTAAGTAATTTTCCAGTAATTCATGATTAGAACTCGATGCCTATCGTATTTTATAATATGGATGACATTACTATGTTTTGGGTAATCAACGCTTCATTCATAAACAGGGTAATTACAAACTGGATCAACTTCCTAATTTCTGTACAATTAAGGGAGATAAACTTATGTTTTCTGCAAAACTGGGAAAAATGGACAAAGGAGACCAAGCAGCTTCTAGCGAACCAGGATTTTCAATGAATTTGACAAGTCCATCATTGAAGAAGAAAGAGAAGTTGGTTGCATGAATCCTTGCAACAAAATTTCATACAAAGCCCGCCAGAGAGACAGGAGCAGACAAAGAGGTTAGATTAAATCCCATCATGAAGGATTTAATCATCAACAGATACGCATGCGAGCACCATACGTGAGCTGTCAAGGGGAAGCAGAAAAAATGTTAGAAGACAGAGGTAAAGGCTGAGGTGACTGAAAGTGTAGGAGAAAATTAGCTTACTTGGCTTGACACCTTGAAGGAAGAAATTACTAATCTGAAATAGTTTTTAAGCTAAATTGAGTATGCTCCAGAATTTTGTAATGATGTAGACATGTGGCGTTCAGGGTGAAAATATCAAATATGTTAGTTTTGTTTATAACGCTCCCTATAAATTAGGAGAACAATTATTATACGTTACTCCTTTTTTGTAACCGACATCTATTTTTGGAACTATGGGGTAGTTGATTCGTTTTGAATCCCAGATTTAATTTATCTATATAATATTCCTAAGATAAATTAGAAAAGGATGGACTGGAGAGGGGCCTGCCCTCGTAGCAGGAGGACTTTGTAAATTCCTGGAGCTAAAATTGAATATATAATGCATAAGCGTTTTGAACTCTTTATGAAAAGATTATAATGGATGTGATATGAGTTTGTCTTCCTTCATTGTATGTATTCTTGTGTTCTTTTATTCCATTTGCATATTCTTCTGTTTAAATTGGAGATTCAAAAGTCCAGAATTCATCTTATGATGCCCTCGACTTAAGCGATTTAAACCATGTAATTCTCTTCCTAGCTAATTCATAATTCATTTCAATAATGCTCTGACGCGGTTAATTGTTTTTTCTTGTCCTCTTTCACCCTGCAAATTTCAATTTACAACTCAGATTAATTGCCTCATTTAGCCTTTCTCCTCTAGTATTTCTAATGGCCTGCTATTGTTTATTTACTTTCGACTCCAAAACCCTGAGTATCCCTCCCTTTCCTTGCCAACATCTTTTTTTAAAAAACCCCCAAAACATCTGAAATCTAGCCACCAATTGCCAAAGATATATCAAGTGACATGAGAGAGCCCTATTTGAGTTGAGTAGGCTAGTGCCCATCTCTAAAGTAGGTTGAAATAGTTACCCATGTCATTTGTTTTACCAACCAAACATATTTACAAGGTGCTAACATTTTGGCGCCGTTGCCGAGGATGAAATTGAAATTTTTTCCCTGGGAAAGAACGACATGGTTGATTTCTAAGGTCTGAGAGAAGAAAACACTTAGGCACATATTGGGTGTATTCCTGCTCTGGAAACTCCACACATCAAAAATCAGTTTGAAGGTGATTCCACTAGTAGAAGAATCCATAAATTTAAAGTTTCAACGACGACTCCACTCTCAATGCAGAATCCAGCTTCCAAAACATTATTAGCGACTCCACTCAAGATTCAAATGTAATTCAGAGACTCCACTAGAATATGAGATCCCTTGACAGAGGTATGAAAAGACATTATGAAACACAGTACTTAAAATTGGAATTTTTCCAAGGCATTTTATTGTTCGTTATAAGTTGCCTTTGGTCCTTTCCTGAACATGCTAGACAAATTTTTCTTCACCTATTGCATGAAAATAATGATCATGATAATCCTGAAATTGTATATCCTCCTCTTAAAGTTGTACATACATATCCTCACTATATCACTGATTTTGATCAAAATTTTCCATCTGAGCCATGTGATGACCATAACCAAGTTGATGAGCCTCATGAAACCAAGGTTGATATTTCACCTCCTGCACTTGATCCGACACCCTCCAAGATTCAACATAGATAAAAACCCTTAAAATTACCTCACATCCTTCATGATTTTCCTCCAAAGCACTATAAGTACCTATCTGTGTTTGATGGGGAACTTGATGAAATCACAGCTGAAAAACGCATCCAAGGGTTTGAGCATTTTATATACTTGTTTGAGATTGACCATGATGATGTTCATATGAGGGTTTTCTCTCAATCCTTGAAAGGGGACACCAAATACTTGTTTAAACATTTGCAGCTAGAGACAATTATCTCATGGGAGGAATTGAAGAATGTCTTTTTTGAGTTTTTGGGTAGGAAGAAATATTTGGATATACAACTTACAAAGTTATATGCCTTAAATAGGCAGAGCAATGAAACTATTCCTATATTCAGTAGAAGGTTTTCTAGTACCTATTACAATTTTCCCAAATAAATTCAACCCACTGAAGATGCTGCCATGCTCCATTATACAACAACTCTTCATCAATTTTTGTCTTTCCTCCTGATGGAAAGAAGACCTAAGTCCTTACAAAAAATGTTTAATGATGCTCAGGAGATTCAACATAATATCCAAGCATCTGAATAGATTCAAAATGAGGGGTTAGATGCTCAATAACATGAAAGTGAATATGAACATAAAATAGCTGATTGGAATCTTGAGCATAGAATTGCTAATATCATAGGCCCTTTGGAATTTTTTAATGCTAATGATTTTGCAAAAGATTGTATTCCACTTATTGAAAAAGGAGTTGCTAATTTAGCTTATGATCCATTCCATGATGAGCATGGAGCTGATTGTTTCATATATTCATTTGTAGACAGTCAAGAAGATGAGTTTGCAAATCAACTTGTTGAAGAGCAGGTTGAGGTTCCAAGTTTGTTCTCGTTGGATGACATTGCATATATTGTTTATTTGCCTATATATGATGAATATGATGATGATTGTGATATTGACTTCCTAGAACAACTAGTTCTATGTTCTCTATCATAAAATGTTCATTTTCAGCAGTATAATGAGAGCAATCAACCTACATATCACAGTTACAAAGAAGAAAGTACTGAATCAGTTGAAGAAAATTCTTTACCTTTATGCTTTTCTTCATTTAAATTGTTGAAAGAAAATTCTAAGATCATCATCGAAGAAATGTAATGTGTGTTTATGAAAAATCACATTGATTCACTGGAACAAATTGACAAGAAATTGCAGCCATTAGTTAAAGAGAAACCTTAAATTAAGCGTGCTCAACAATCTAAAAGAATTGAGGAACATGCATATGACAATAATGAAGAGAATGAAGAAGGATTGAAAATAGATCAGAAACTCTTCATTCATGATATTGAATCTGAGGAAAGAAAATAATTTGCAAATGTAAACCATCTTACATTATGATTTATTTTCTTTGAATTGTTGAAAGAAAGTCATGGGACTACAGAGGAAGAAGGAAAATATGACTACAATAACACTTCTTTACATGAGAAAATTGTTGTCAGTGAGGAAGATCAACAACCTTCACATACATTAAACGATCATGTAGTTGATTACATGAAAGGATATTTCAATTCAGAGTTGCATCTTGTGCTCAAACACCATCTTGAAAATGAGGATGAAGCTGATCAAGAAATTATTGTTAAAGGTCATTTTCCTTCTCCTAAGCTTGATGAAGATATTCAACAATATTTCTAGCAAGAAAAAGTGTTTCAAAGTTCTCTTTATTCCCTAGAGAATGACGTGATGGTCCAATTTCTAAATGGACTAATCATAGATGAAGTTTCTAAAACTTCATCTATGGATACTTCGAGCGATAGACAAATGAATAACACAAAATTTCAGGAAAGCAACAAAACAATGCATACCACTCTTCAATCAGAAATACAAAAAGATAATAAAAGGGCAGTTGCTTTATTTTATTCATTTGAAAATCATGATTTTGAAAATACATTCATGGAAACTATGGATTGTGAAATAATTCATGATTTTATCTTTTCACACTTGCTAGAAGATTATGAGCAGGAAATTACTTCCATTCATTCATTTGAAAGTCAAAGTGATAGTTCTCAAGCAAATTTCCAGAAGGTTGATAAAACCACACATAAATTGTTTGATGAAAAGGAGGATAACCTCGATACACATAATATGGTTATCATATTTGAAGATGTTCAAGGATGTATGTGTATTTTTGTAGACAAATATATCGCTAAAGTTCTATTCGAGAACACTCTAAGAATTAAAGAAGTAGAGAAAGAACAAATAACACTTGTAAGGGAAGCATGTTATTCTATCTTAACTCCTAAAAAATAAATGTTCCCTCATATGTTTCATGACCCCATGGAATACTACATGGAGAATCTTCATAATCAGAATCTGCAGATGATGCCACTACTATATTCCATCTCAGGAGGCTGCTACTTCCATCCATCTCAACAGATCTATTAGCCCCTTGGTGGAAATCAACAGGTTAAATCACATGAAAACTGGAATGTAGTGGAAGGGATGAAACATGATTGTTGTTTTGTGCATATTTTAGAAGATCCATTTACAGTTTTGTTGAAGGCAGTAAACAAGCCAAATGCTTTTAATTTCTTGAGATTTGTATTCATGGATGAATTTTTGAATGAATTATCAATAAAAAGGATTTGGAACAAGCAAGTGCAAAGAAAACAAACAGTGGATAAAATGTTGTCATGGCTGCATTGGCATTATGATTTCACTTGATTGGCAGTTCATTTCAGTAGTTAGGGTAGGTAGGAGTGTGCGAATAAGCTTGTTGGTCAAGCATTTTTCAGTTTTCATTTCCAGTAGTGTGTACAG